>OMLP01044279.1:10051-33912 GCA_900302685.1 Spondyliosoma cantharus
CCATAGAACCTTATCTGCGAACTGTACGATGATCTAATGACTGTTTTTTTCTTCTAATTTTGGGAGCCATTATTCGGTTCCAAGTTTTAGTGCAGATCCGCTGTGCAGTATTAGGACCTCTCTAACCATTTCAAGTAAACCCTTTTAATGTCCTGTTTTGTCTTCCGTTCTGCGATCCTTTTTTTGTTCAAAAGAGAGCCGTCCTCCTTCGCTCTGCCTCTGCTTGCTCGGCTCGATGCATTTCCCCACGCACACACACAGCCAGCCCCTTCCTTAATGAGTACAATGTTAAACAAGGAAAACGAAATTAAAAGAAAAATCAGCTTTCACTTACGAATCCTTCCGTGTTTGCAACATTGAGATGTCAGGCCCAACATTTAAGTTAAATTTCTTCATTTTTTTTTTTTTAACACACAGCAGAATAAACATTGTTTTGGAAGCAAGGTCTCCTGGTGGCAAGTCAAATGTTCAGAGGTCACATTTCTTTTTTTTGTCGTCGTTTGTTTGTTTATCATATTTTTCTTGCCGTTCTCGACAGCTTAGTCCTGCTTGGCCTGCAGCTGCTGCTTCCAGGCCTCGTTCAAGTAAACCAGTCGCTTGTAGTTGAGAATAAAGAGAATGAAGTTCAGCGCATATGTGGTGATGCAGATGACGCAGAAGTCCTTTAGGACAAAGTAGAGGATGTAGCCCAGGTAGAGCGAGCCCACCACCGACAAGATGGATGTCGTCATGAGAATGAGGGCGGCCATTGCACTGACAGTCATTCCTAAGGCGAGAAACACAAACTACAGCTGAGACAAATATCTATAAAAAGAAGGCACAACCTTGAAACACACAAACAACCTGATGAGTCGGCTCTTAGCTCAGTGCTTTCAGACAGTTCTCTATTTTTGTCGTCAGCAAATCTCGTGATGACATTGAGCTTAAACAGTGAATAGACTGGTCATATTATTGTGGTGTCACATGAGGTGCAGTCATATTTCTAACGCTACGGTTCACCAGTGTTTGTGCTGGTGGCCTTTCATTTGGTTTGTAACAATCACTGTTAAACAACAGATAGGGATTCTCTTCTGCTGCCTTGTTATTAGAAAGGTTTCACCTTTCAATCTGATGTACAGTAGCTTTGAAATGAACCTAGGATTTATAGATTGCTCTAAAACTTTGGCTGCTCCATACCCAAGCTGGAATAGTGGGATCCTGGTTGTCCTGGATAACCCAGCTAACACTTTCTGGTTTCATTCACATGTTTGAGTCCCAGAGACTGACAACATAAAAGCATGACTCAGCTGCATATCTGAGTGCTGTGACAGCTCACAGTGTGTGAGTGTTAATGCTGAATATTGGATCTGATAATTGGTTGAGCCATAATACAGTATATAAATACATGTATATACATTTATAATACTTTACTTAATAGCTGTACTTTTGATAGTTAAGTGTAATTATATCAGACACTTTTGAGATACCTTTCCTCAAGTGCTGTTGACTTGGGTGACTTTACCAGTAAGTAATATTTTAACATGATAACTTAACCTCTACTCAAGTATGACTTTTGGGTACTTTTTACAGCACTGCATGTACTTTACTTGGGTAATTCCATTTTATGTCACTTTATACTTCAACTTCACTACCTTTATTTTAAAGCTTTATGTCCCAGCTGCTCTGCGGATTCAAATTTCTATAAGAAAATATAATCAACAAATAAAGTATGAGGTATTATTGATTAACTAGAAGTTTCTCTTCTTGTTCCTACAGTGAGGTGTTTGAGCTTCACTGTGTAGAGTGATGCATGTGCAGAGTTTAACACTACAAGGCTGTTTTCACATTTATTGTAGATTGGTACATTTTCCTCTGTGATCAATGAAAATCAAACTTTGTGAGTCACAGCAATAGCAATTAGCAACATCACAAATAGTTTGGAAGCCAATCCTGGCCCAACATTCAGCATACACAAGTGTGAAGGGAAAACTTGAAGCCTCCAGTGCACACATACTGAGAAAGGACTTAACAGTATGCAAAAATATTTGCGTATTAATATATTCTGGAATTTTTCATGAGCAAAAAGGAATGCATGCTATTTAACAGATTTTAATTCAGTAAAAATCATGTCAGACTCGCATTAGAAAGTCGTTTGTATGCCTTAATTTAAATGTGGAGGGGATCTTTGAATGCTCTCACCTTTATCAGCTGCAACATTAAAACAATGCACACATTAGTGCATCAATTGTTAGAATTGTTCTAAGAATAGACATTCTGCATGATATGTGCTTTTACTTTTGGTAAAATTTCAAATGCAGGACTTTTACTGCTAACAGTATTTCTAGACTGTGGTGTTGCTGGTGTTCATGTTGATGTTACCACCTGTATCCACCACTGGGGGGCCATACAGGTGGTAACATCAATCACTACCAGACATTTATAAAATTGTTGTTGTACAGGAGAGGTATTTTATTATGGGAGATAACCGGACCACATCCTGAAAATGTGTTCTCTTTTAGGGGTGAAGGATATGACAATACAAGCTGTAATAAAGTTGCCAGTTGCCAGTTGCCAAAGACTTCGTCATGTCGTTAATGCCCATTAAGTAGGAATAACTCTGGGTGTATTAGACGATAGTGGGTAATGTAGCAAATCGATGATCAATGATTTGTGGATTTTAGCCATTTTCCAACGATAAAAAAAATATATAATAAGACAGGCACAACTACAGCATTAATTTTATGTGGATAAGAACATTTGAGTCTACAGTAAACACCTTTTCGACAGTAGTCCCACGCTGTATACTGGCTTTAATCAGAGAATACAGCTTTGGTTATGCACATTCTGGAGTCATGCATACACACAAATATGGGACGGTCAAAGGCCACGAGAATAATGAAAGTTGTGAAACTCGTGGTAATGCCTTTAATATGGAAATCTTGAGCTGCTGTTGCAGCGTGGCATTAACTGGGCTGCTATTGTGTTAGTCAAATGAGTGGTAGCTGCTGTGGCTAAAAGGACCTCTTGTTCTGTGCCAGCGCCAGGTGGCCGGGCGAGCCTGCAGGCCACTCGGCAGGCAGACATGTCAAACCAGCATGACTAAGTCAGCAACATCATCAATGTATTGAGATAGTGTCTCTGAGTGTAACCAAAGGGGGGGAAGAGACTTCAAGTTAAAACAAGTCACTTTATGATGACTGAGCTGTCAGGGCCATAATCAGACTGGGACACTGTAGAACAGCGCCCAAGGCATTTTGATCACTTTGCTTATTTCTCAGTGTCACTACACCAATATTTTTATCTCTCCAATCTTTGTTGAATTAAATTAGAGAATTAGGTTTGGTAGGTCAAGCTTCAAAAAGTATTAGCCTTCTATTTAACAACACAATTATATTTATATGGCTACTAAACATGATGTCAGTATCATACGAGTCAGGATTCGTCAAATATAGCCATGATAGGCAGTGTTGTGTCAGCAGACTCGCTAAGGAGATTTGTGCCCTAAATTAGTAATACTAGCAGATTACTCTGGATAAAATGACGTCTTACCTAGTAGAAGCTGAAAGGCATAAAAGACAATCCCGTAGACACTGTTCGGCTGGTTCAGTGCGCTGTCATTTCCAAAAATTGAGCCCAAGAGTCCGAATCCTCGACCCCACCTAACCACACAGAAGGATAGGCAAAAAAGGCGGTTACGACTTCATTTCGGGAGTGCAGAAGAAAAAAAAAAGACTGTGGCAATCTAAACAGATCATATCACAGCTGAGGAAAGCCAAACCAAATGAGTCACACTAAAGATAAAAAAGAAAGTATAAAGCAGGTCTTCCCAATGTTTGTTTTCCAAGAACACAAAGTACTAGCTGGGTGATTTTATTCTTTATCTTTTTTCTTTAGCAAAATTTGATTTGAGGATAGGCAAATTATAATACACAGAAAACTATTTATTTAGAGTTCAGTCACCTAAAAGCTGCAATGAAAGACCATTTTCAATATCGATTAATCTGCTGATTATTCTCTTGATTGTTTGTGTACACTTCACAAAACAGTAAAAAAAACTAAAAACGTCCATCACAGTTTCTCAGAATCTGAGGCGACAACTTCTTGTGATTTTGTCTAGCACCAAACAGTCCAAATGAAAAATATCTGTTCATCAACTGATCAATTAATCTACATAACCCATCTGGACTTATTAGGAGGAAAAACAAATACTGCAAAATAAAAAGCATGTCTTTCTTGTACGGGAAAATCATCCCGACATAATGAGTACTTCAGTACACGTGAAAGAGAAACCCTACATTGAATTTGTCTTATTTTAAGAACTCTTTTAAGTGCCATCTCAAGAGGATGACATAACTTGTCTGAACTGCTGTGGCACAACTACTGGGGCTGCCCACCTGTTAATACCAGTCTGTTATCCACCATCTTTAAACCTGTGCAACACAACTGGTGCGCTTGTATAACTGAAGCTTTTGCCCTGCTGTGAAGCCGTTTGTGTTAAGCACGTTGAGATCATGTTTATGTCAATTTTTTTTTCATTTTTATGTGCCAATAGAATTCCTTCAAAGAAAACCACAAACTACAACATCCAGCACACTGAAAGGCAAAATAGATGTGCAATAAGTTTGCCTAATTGCAGAATTAGAGCAGCATGAGTTTCACTCTATGGTAATGTTCATCTTATTCAACATGTTGAGCAAATAAAGTGCTCTACGTCGCACAACCTCAGACCGCATTCCCTTTTTAAATCATATTTCTATTCTGATTAAGTGAACATAATAATTCATTCGGTATGAACGTTTTAAGTTTTCCATGTCTCATTTGAGGCTATAGGGCAGGCGCATGGAGACATTTGTTTTATTGCTTTCCATTTACAGGGTACAAGGTTCCTTTATGAATTTATCAATCGACAAATATAAGTTGTATAAAAGAAATTCCAGGTAGTTGTCCCTTTAGGCCACCCACAAAACAAAAATTATATAAATGGATGAACAATTCATCCAAATACTTTTTAAAGTCGAGTGCGTGACAGAGTAACTGTCTTGAGATCCAAGAACCACAGTCGACCACACTATTAATATTTGGAAAGAATGATGGTAAGACTTGGGGATCATACAAGTTTAAAAGCCTCTGTGCAAGTATGTTGCCATATTAAAATAATTGGAAAAATAGCATGTGACAGTCATCGCCGAGTGTGTAATATGTTTAGTAATCTCATTTCATGCATCACTATGTGGTAGAGCCCGACCGATTTATCGGCAGGCCGATATTATCGGCCGATATTATCCATTATCCGCATTTTCCATCCCATATCGGTATCGGCATTTATAATGGCCGATAAATGAATATTTAAAAAATAAAATAAAAACGGACGAAACAACCTTCGACCATGTTATGAGTTTTGGCGTTGCATAGTTTGTCCACCAGAGGGCACTCTACAACAGGTTGAGTCTATGCCACCTGATTGACGTACAGGACAGCCAGTCTGAGATCTCGTTGTCGGGTCACGCATCACGTGTGACGGGTCACGCATCACGTGTGACGGGTCACGCGTCATGTGTCACGGGTCATCGTGCATGGGCAAATGCGCTAGCTACTGCAAAACACCAGCGAGCCAAGAGTTGTGTATAAAAGGGAAGCTGGACGAGAGGTTTATGCACACACCTGTTTACTTTTGACCAAAACGAAACATAACAATTTCAAACAAAAACAGCTCCGTACTGAACATGCAGCGAGGTGTTACCAAACAAACACAGATTAATTTGTCCTGAATGGACATAACACTAAGTGACCTGGTTAGCTGCTTCAATTGATATCAACAAAAGAAGGGACATAAAAAAAAACTATGTGCATTACTGCTGTCAATTTTAATGTGCAATACCAAGGGTTACAATTCTCTCTCAATATCAGTTATGCATTTTGTTATATAAAGTATATAGATGTTTAGTATTTTTTATTTAGGTAGATCATTTTGAGCTGATCCTTTTGAAAGTAGCTCTACAACATCCCTGTTGGCAACACGGCCGATATATTGGAATATTGGATTTTTAAATCACCAAATATTTGTATCGGTATCGGCCTTAAAAATCCTTTATCAGTCAGGCTCTAATACATTGTGTTTTCAAACATGCTTTCTCTTTTCACTACAGCAGGCATTTTAGCTTGCGTACCAAGCCGTTACCTTACACGGATAAGCACTTGCGGAGGCATGCACAAAACAGGCAATTCAACACACATACATACAATAAGTTGCATTACCAAATATAGAGCATTCTCCATCTATATCATCGTTTAGTCCGATTTCGAAACTGCAAGGATTCTCCTTTTTACTACTTGCAAAGACATTCAATCACAACCAAGGGCTTAGCGCTAATTTTGGGTTACACAGGTGTCTCGAATACTGAAACAGACAATTCACTCACTCATCTTACAAATATGTGATAACTCCCAGACAGGTTGCATTCCGGCTGTGCTGTGAGTATTTGTTCAGGCCGTGCAAAGACACTCATTCGGTGACAATCAATAGGTGAGGTTGGCTTTCATTAATAGTTGCATGCCCAGTAGGGCAACTTCACATAGTAGTACAAGGAATGTGCCACACTGAATGTTAAATGACTGATAACTGATTGCAAACTCATCTTTATGAGTAAACCAACTATGTTTTTTTTTCCTGATGGACACAGCTAAAGTAAAACTCTAGCAGCAGCTTTATCTGTGTAGCTGTGGATGTTTATCTTTCTGGTAGTAATGTGTGACTGTAAGCAGCACTGAGACTTTACTGTGGCCAACACTGTGACAGTCCTCTTCTCTGACCTCTGTGCACTGTCCCTTTAGGTAGCTGGGGTGTACTTGTTTAACCCTTTCGGCTGGCTGGTAGCTGCCCGGTGACATTAGCACGGCGGCTAATGACAGCAGCGTGACAGCTAGTGTGAGCGCTAGCTAGCAGGTTCAAAAGTTACCCAAAACTATCAACACTGAGCCAGCTAACAACCACAAATCTTAGCTTTGGAAGGGGGGATGAATGAATGTATCCAGCAACAGATAACATACAAGACAAGTGTTAGAGTGGGCAAGCCATCGTCAACTTTTGTGCTAAAGTTGGTGTTACAGATGTTACATTCATTGGGAGCTTCCAGTGCTGGCACCGGTAAACTCACGTTAGCAGTCATTAATTCATAAATTGCTAATTTAGCAACACTGAAGGCTTTCTGCTGATAGCTAACTGGCTAAGAAGTAACTACAACGTTAACAAATGGGCTGCGTTAGCTAACGGTTAGCGAAGTTAGCATCATCGGGCTAGATAGCTAATGATGTGTCTAATGAATGATAAGCTAAAAGTTAAGTTATTCCTAACAGGTTATTTAACTAACAGCCAGCTCTGAGCACGCCGGCAGTTATAGTTTGCAGTTAGCATTAGCAGCAGAGGGCAGCCGGCAAATGCTAGCTGAGTGCATTTGACAGTTAAAACCGCGCAGCCCTTCCCAGATTGTCACAATAGCAGGCAGCTTCATTGAGCGCTCTTTGCTGAATTCAAATTACCTTGAGCTGAACACTTTTGAACAGCTGATGGAGCTGCTGACGTCGCACATAGCCTTATAACTCGGATCCCGAGCCTTTTCCCTCTCGACGTGAAAGGCATATAGAGACAACAGTATGCCTAAAAGGCAAACGAGAAGCCTAGCTATTCTTTCCCACCGAGGGGTGGACACTCTTAGGACGGGCGCCGCCATCACTCTCTGGCCTTGCTGGAGACACGCATACATACGCAGGGAGCTCGCCTGTGATACAGAACTGCGACGTGGAACGGCGTCAGTACGTGTTCACCGTGAGGGGCGGGGCCCGGCCGAGGGGCCCAGGAACAAAAACACAGGGACACTGAACATGGCCCTCTATGCGGACACACTTTACACTAATAATATATGTGCGCAAAATAAGTTTCCTTACACTGCACAATATTGCTGTACTCTTTATCTCATATATGAGTAAGTTAGCTGAAGGTTTTGTATATTTTATACTGTAAATCGTATATATACATATATATACATATAACATACTTACACTGTGCAAATTTATTTTTACATTGCCAAGTATGGGTACATTGATGTGCAATTGTACTCCTTGGTCATATCAGTGTGTCAAAGGCAAAGAGTGAATATTTATATTATTATTATTATTATTGTTATCATTATTACTTTATCTTATTCTATTTCTGTCTTGCTTGTTCTGTCACTGTTCTTTTTCCTCCTCCAATGACTCTTAAACTATTGTAACAGGAGAATATCACTGCTTTTAATAAAGATTAATACAGTCTCACCTTTTGGTTTGTGCCAGGCTACATACAGCATGCTAGTCAGAGTTAACCTAACCATCTCCAATGTCATTCCTGAAAAATGTTACAAAAATTGTTAACGATAAGGTCGCGTTAGCAACATTGTTATTAGAACATGATTTCCAACATTGATTTTATCTGAACATTGTTCAATTTGTCATGTCAGTACTAATGATAATGCATTTTTTGAATATTCATGAAGCAAAAAAGAAGACAACATAAACAAAGATTCAGTCCAACATAATGTGGAATGTGGACGTTCGAGGACAAAAATTCAACTAAGGTGAATTGACATAAAAATAATAATAAATAAATAAATGTGTATATATATATAACACTATTTCCAAATAACCAGTCAATTCCTCCTAAATCACACAGTAGTCATTATTTCCTTGACTACCGAGAGACATAGCAACGGCCACGTGACCACTTGTATATAAACACAGGGTGACATCATCTGTTTACTTGTTCCGAGACTCGTCTGGTGAAAACTGCTGCACTCCGTCTCCAAATGGCGACAGACATGGAACGCTTTGTCTCTTTTGAGGAGGCGTTTTACGACCAGTACGACTACTACAACCTGCTCGAATACTCGTGCCACGCGTGCGGCAAAGGGAGAACCAAGAGAGAGATCGAGCTGAACACGAACCGCCATGTCCCCGCGGGGCACGAGAGGAAGATAGCAGAGAAATTTCACAACAGCCAAATGAAGCGCAGGAGAACCAAGAGCTCCTCGTCTTGACGCCTTCCCCTCGACGTTTACAGGTAACCGTGTGTCTTTGACGTTTTCAGAAAAGTGTTTGTATTGTTTGTGTTTTATCTTTTTGGGGAACAATAGGCCTTTGTGCGAGGAAAAAAAAACAACAACCTCCTGCTCGGATATTTGACTACAGCGATCCTGCGGATTAGACCAGTATGGTCTAGTTACCGCCCATAATAACAGTTTTTCTGATTACAGTCAGGATATTTGTAATCTGTGTGTGAAAAACATTTCTGTTCTGTATCTATCGGGTCACTCTGATGGGTGGAGCTATATGGATCAAGTAGCTTGCTTTGTTATGTTTTTCTACTCCACCTATTCTGTTGCTATCATAATAAAAAAACAAGTCATACTTCTTTTTTGCACAGGGGGAATAAACTAGTGTGTTTTGCTGCCTTTAAACTGAGGCAGTTGTCACCATCACTCAGGCCAACACAGTGGTGACATAAAGCTGATAACAAGGAGTCAGCTAATCAGCTGCTCAACAGACAGTGAATTCATTGTCATTTGGATCACTTGATAATTCGTTTGAGTCCCTTTTTAATGCCATGTGTTCAGTAGTTCCAGCTTCTCAAATGTCATGTTTTTTTTCTTTTCTGATATTTTGCAAATCCAATAATTAATAAAAAAGGGTCTGGATGTAATTTGTGATGACCATTTCATTCTGATCTCTACACAGATCGATATCAAGTTGAACAACGAGTTGGATTTCTGATGTTGACGATGGCCAAGTGTCTTTGCCCTCCCTGAAAGAGCGAATGGAACTCTGTGAATATGTTGCGAATATGATGTCCGTTAAACAGTCACATTACAGCTCCATTCCATATCCTACCCTGTAACAAGACTCTCAAGTTACAGTTGTGCAGGAATAGTTTGTGTTGAGATATATAGGTCAGTGGTGTATGCTTGAAAAACTTACATATATATATACAGTAATTTCAGTTGGTGCATAAGATATAATACTGTATTTTAAATCAATAAAAACTGATGTTAATGTAACCACCTTGAATTTTTTTTATGTCTATTGCTAATAAGTGATAATTAACATTTCCATGTGATTGAACACAGCTGGTCTAGTTATGTTAAGCAGACTGCATTACAGATTTGTCATCATTTGGTGTTTTTATAGTTTCTTTAAAACAATCCATCCATCCATCCATCCATCCCTCTGCTCCTCTCATTTTGCCTTACACATGTAATCTGTATACAGATTTTTATTCTGGTGGATTGGTATGCACATCCAGACACCAATGAGGCAGAACTACCTTTGAAATGCTCAAGGATATGAACTGCAGCCTAGAGAGAATTTTTTTGTATGAATTTTCATGCATTGTGTTTGTTATTCTACCATTATTTTTACTGGTATGGGCTTTTGGGTGGGGGTTTCACTTCTGCAAAACCAAACGAACAGGGCTCCAAAATCCATGTCTTAACTAGATCATGATGAGGAAGCACTGAAAATTCAAACAACATGCAGGTTGTGGAAAATACATTGCAGTGGTGGTTGTATTACATGACAAGGCACATGACATTGTTATTACATAAATAACGAATATAAACGTAAACCAGAACCAGAGACTTGCATATACTGACCAATATTTGGATTTGATTAGTGGGAACTAAAGTAAATGTACCTGCTCTGCTGGAAACGAGAAATAAGTAAAGTCCAGCAGATGGCGTTATATGCAACATTAAGGATGCCGACTGCCAATAAACAACAAAGAAGAAATGTACCTGCTTTTATTTTGAAGGGGTACACAACAGGAAGCCATATGACTACCTCCGGGTCCTTACACATGTGTGAGCTGCTGTGGATCTGCTAATAAACCGACCTGCTTGTTCTTCATTTATTTTCGCCAACAGCCAAGATGCAGATTTGTAGCGTGTGCAGCGAACAGACACCTAAATACAGATGTCCCGCCTGCAAAATAAGATAGTAAGTAACTTAAAATAACGGTCTGTAAGCTAGCTCGCTAACTTCCAGTTAACTGCCGAGTCGTTTGTTTGGCAATGTTCTCTAATAGTCTCGAGTCGAACTTTTAAAACTAGTAATTTAAGAATAGAGAACAATAGCATTTATTGTGAAAGACAGTTTTTCTGGACATGAAATATTTAAATATTCGCCTTATCTACTAAGAGTTGAAGCTAAATTACGATAACTTCACGTAGCATCGTTTGTAAACATGACATTGGTTCTCACAGTAGCCCCAATTTAAAAAAAAAAAAAAAAAAATGGGGAAGCATTAACAAAAAAATATCAACATATTTACAGAGCATGTCGTTAGCATAATGTAACGTCGATAAATTACACGTGAACACAATTTTGTACATAAATACCACATGCGACGGCAAGCCACGTATGTCAAAACGTTTTGCGATTTGACGTCATTCGCCACTAATTCCGTAAATCATAAATTGTTTTGATTGATGGTTTAATACGTTCAGTAATTAGCTCACTGTGACTTTTAATGGCGATTACACGTGTTTGCTTATTGGTTGGTGCCGTCCCCGATTTAGGATATATATGTATATATGTACATTATGTCCTAATGTCACTGTGTATTATCTTGATGGAGTAAAATCAGAGGTTTTTAGCATCTGCCAGGAAAATTTCCTTCTTTCATTATTGTTTTTTTTCCTACAGTTGTTCACTTGGCTGTTACAAGGGGCACAAAGGTAATTGAGCTTGATTTCAGTACTTGAGTCATGTAATTATGTGATGTTTAGACAAGCTGTAATCATAATCAGAGGAAATACTGTTTGGCTCATTATCAGCTGATGCATGTCTCACTTTCTTTTTTGTCCATAGACAGTTGCATACCTTTGCAGCAACCCGCACCTGTTGATGCTCCTCAGGATAAGGATGCCTTCAACACTGGTATGTTATTCTTTCATCATCCGTGCGATTTGTGTTTCTTTGTCTTAAGCATCCATTTCAGCCAGCAAGAGCACAAGATTACTGACTGTAATAGGTAGGCGTGGGCAGCAAGGCAGATATTACCACTGCAAATAAAAAGCATGCAAATAGTTGAATAAATGTGCTAGAGTGGGTAGGACAAGCCAAACTTGAGAAGTGGTGGGAAATCTGTTACTTTAAACTGTCAAAATGGTCTTTTAATTGTCCCTTCAAAATCCCAGTAAACACCTGTCACTGTTTTCCAATGCCTTGCGTGAAAACTCCTTGATTTATTGTCTTTACAGATCAGTGGACTGTTGACGATCTTCTGCATGAAGAGGACATCGCCGACAAAGTGCCGCTACAGAGGCTCCAGATGTTGGGTATTAATCCAGCATTACCTTTTGTTTGCTCCTATCCCTTCAGCTTTTCTTAACACTTTTGGCATCACATGTCCACTGTATCGAAGGATGGCCGAAAAAATAAATAAATAATAATTAAGTTGAACAAAGTGGATCATTCTTGTTTTCTTATTTCCTCTACAGGTCAGTCAAACGAGCTGAGAGATCTTCTCTGCAACCCTCATCTGAGACAGTTACTGCGCTCTGTTGACAGTGCAGACAACAAATACGATGCGATGAAGGCTGCCATGCAGGAGCCTCTGTTTGTTGAATTTTCAGATCAGTGTTTGAGAACTGTAGAAAATGAAGCACAGTCGTTAAACTACGATGATGATTTCTAAACCAGTTTTCTATCCCATCACTTTTTTTATTACGTTTTTCTACAGGGGATGGAACCTTGTTTAATATAAAATGTCATCATATATGCCACAAATGTTTTATTGTCATTTTTTCTTATCTAACTTCCTGTCATGTGCCTTGTTATGCTACAGAATGTAAATAATGTTCAAATAAACGCTAAAATGTTTAAACTGTCAATTCCAGAGTCAACACCGAAGGTTTTAAAATGTAGTTTTACGTGTGAACTTGAAGATCATATGTAAAGTTTGGGGTGAGAGGAAAACTTCTACATTCAAAATGTTGCAACACTGACATTTATTTTAACAAAACAGTCATTTAAATATGAACAGAATTCAAGTTGTTGTACATTGATCCCTTGGTACTGCTGACACAAACAAGCACATAGATTAAATTATAAAGTTTCAGTGATCTACAGCTGGAGAAGATTGAAAGAGCAGGAATTGTTTCGAGAGCAAAGGAAGATCTATCAACTACTGTCCCTGTAGTGATGTGTCTGATCTAGAACTAGGAATATAAAAGTCAGGGTTAAGTTACACAATGCCACAATAACATGTTCATTCTCCCACACAAAACACTAGAGTAAAAAGACTTTGATGTTACAAAGTACCTGCATTAATGCTTTGGTCTGCAGCAGATTAAAACGAAGTGGTTTCATTCAACATTAAGCAGATGTGCATAGTATAAAGACCCCTTATCAAACAAAAAGCAGCTATTTGATTGGTTCGTTCTTTCCCTGTTTCACACAAGTCGTGTGTGCTTGTTCATGACTCTTATCAGTCTGTTGCCGTATGTGAGCAGGCTTTAATGTGCAATACTGCATGAACTTTACATGTGCAAACTTGCTTGATTATTTTTTTTCTCCAGAATAAATTACACTCAAAATAAATGCCAGATGATGTGCTAACATATGTGCACCTGACTCACCAATATGTTTTTACACCCACAATAAATCTATCAAACTACATACTTAGTCACCCTAAATAAATACTGTTACCAGCCCATTATGATTTGAGTGTAGATTTCAAAAAAGGCACTCGTCAAAGGCCCAACACTGATCAACAGTCAAATATCCAAAGAGAAAACAAAAACCTGCAGTTGTCCATTTTTAAAAAGGTGCTAAGACGGTGACATGTAATTCCAGTTATCATTTAAGACTAAATTAAAAATGATTCTGGGTTTGTCTGCTCTTGTGGTGGCATCATCATAATCACGACTCACACCCCATTTTCTACATGTGGGACACATGGCACGTATTCTACAAATGGTTGACAAGATAGTCTCTGCCTTATCCTGATGATATTTTTTGTTGTAGACAGTCGGGTTCACATATTGCATTATCTCACCTGACCACTTATGAGGTTCAAATATTATTATGCCAGGGTGCAGGTTTTTACATTTCTTTTCGCCCTTGTACAAACTAAATAAAAAAAACAGTTAATCAGACCTGCAGTGATCACATTTAGTAAAAAACAAACAAACAACATCTTAAAATACCAGGTTTGTTCCCTCTGTGTCAGATTGTCCTTTGTCTGTGAGATCAGCCCTTTGTGTTCTGCTCTTACAAAGTTTTCTCTAGTAGGATCTCGTTGAACCCTGTCACATCACACTTTTTGCCTGGTTGCCTGTCAGCGTAGAGAAGTGGAGATCGCTGACAGTGCAGCTTTACAGATCCCTGAAGAGAAAAGAAACAAATAATTTCAAATAACCAATAAAAAAATGACAATCTTTTCAAAAAGAACTTTGTTGATGTTCCATCACCTTGGGTTGAGCCCGTATGGAGGCGAGCCCCCGCGTGTACTGGTTGGTCTCCACCTTATACTCCCCTCTCCTGGAGGGCAGGTTTAGGGAGGCCATCACAGACATCATCTTCTGGAAGCCTGTGGCTGTCAGAGACACGGTGATAGACGGGGCCGAGGCCAGAGCCAGACCCATGGGCCACCCCCGCACCGTGACAGGCTCCTGGATGCTGGAGAGCTGCACCGAGCCTCGCTCCCTGATAACAGGGTTCAGTGCTGGCATGTCCTCCTGTAGGTCCTTCGCATCATCCAGTTCTGCCTCAGCCAAAGCCTTCAGTAGTGCCTGCCAGAAAAGCGACACGGATATTTAAATATTATCCATTATTCCATGTATATTTATTTGTTTATTTAACAGGGATTGTACACATTAATAAACATTACTGTAAATGCACCAGTGTTAGTAAGCCATGAACAATGAGCAAGAAAACAAAATCTCACCCTCCACTTCCTCCAGGTGCTCTGGATGACTGAAGCTGCTCTGTTCCATCTGTGGACCTCCTTCCTGACCAGCCAGGACCGCACGGCTGCAGGAGGCAGAAACAATTGAACACGTAACAAAGCCATTCATTCTGCTAGTTCAATCAGTGCATTGTGGAGATGAATGTGTCTGTAGTCCCAATTCAGATGGGAAGTATCAAAAGAACATTTGTCATCAACAGTTAATCAGATGAACTTCCATGTGTGGCAGCTTCTGAAGGGATAAACACTGTCAGCCTGTAAACATTACAGTGTACAGACTTTGCCAGCTGGTTCCTGTTGGCCAGACAGCGAGGTCAAAGACAGCAGGCTCATGCAGAGGCAGTGAGGACACAGAGCTCTGCTGATTCTACTAAGTGGTACCCAGCCAAGGCTTTAAGAGTTTACCTGCTTGGATCAGGGTAGCAGCCTGCTGGCAGACGTTGCGTCTGCGGCACTGGTACCGCAGCCAGCAGCACTGAATGGTGAAGGCACACTGAGACAGGATCATCTTCCTCTGACCCTCCAGCAAGTCCAGCTGTAAGACAACAGCCAGGCAGGTCAGTACTCCCCATCATTTGCTCTACAAGCCTGATACGTAACTGAAACACTCAATGAGTACAATGTCAACACACTGAAAGTTACATTTTTGGCTTTATGGAGTAAAGTTGCAAATGATTTCCAAGTTATACATAAACTTACAATTATGTGTGAGGATATCAGAGATTTTATATAAATGACTGACCATTGATTGGGTGAGAAAAACTTTAGTCCTTCCGCAGTGCACCCATGAATTATGCTTTTCACTGTCAAGGTTGTACAAGGGGTCAGTCGCCTCGTGTCGTAATACAGCATGAAGGAGCTTCTCCACCTCTTGCCGAAGATTTTCATTGCTGTCATCCTCCGCGTCTAAGATAGAAAGGAATTAGAGCAATCACTGGAGACATCCTTCAAGTATGGGCAGGGCAGCACTTCAGCAGTCTAGAGATTCAGTTGTACCACACAGCATTTGTTTGACAGTATGTCAGTCAGTGAGGTACAAACTGTTCAGTGGGTTAGCCTGAGAGCACAAAGAAATCCATCAGAATCAACAGCACAGTTGCCACAAACAATGATATGATATAACCGCATCATTCAAACCTGATAACATTTGGCTGCATTCAGGGTTTGTCAGCAGGAAGCTTGGACATTCATGCAACAAGAGAATCAAGTCTATAGCCATGCTAGCAGCTCTGTGAGGCTCTACTTGAGCAAAAGTCATTTCTTTTGCATGTATTGGACACATTTAACCTCCTAGAGGTACTAGAGGAAAAGTCAGGGGATCACCAAAGAGACTACATATCATGGTGGGGACCATGAATGTGTATGTGTCAGGTTTCTTGGCAATCCATCCAGTAATGATTGATGCGTTTCATAAAAACCTTCAAATGTCAACATCGTGGTGGTGCTACAGGAAATCAGGGGATCACCAAAGTCAGTAAGATTAATCTTTGGTGGAACATGCATGCCCGTACAAAATGTCTGAGCACTATACGTAGTAGCTGTTGACATATTCCAGTCTGGACAAAAGTGCCGGAAAGACCAACCGAAAAACAAACCCACATTGCCTTCTATAGAGCTGAAAATATAGCTAAAAAGCAGCCAAACAGTGGGTTAATATGAATAGAAGTTTAAGCGTACAATTATCAGGAATGTTAAGAGAAATATGTATCAACATGCAAAGCAAGTCCTGACAGTCAGAGGTGCATGCATTTACCTGGAAAGTTCATAAGAAGTTGCAATTTTTGTTAGAAAGTCCTGTTTTTATACACCAAATGGAAAAGTCCCAAGAAGAGTCGAGGACTGAGGATCAATTTTACTAAGAGGGCTACTGGAGGAAAATCATAAATCAGTAGACCTAAAGAGAGGACATAAAATCACTCTTTGTCCACAATAAACATGACAAAATGTACTGTTCATTAACCTTACATATAACAGTACTTACCAACAGAAAGACTGCCTGACTTGAAATCTGAATATTTTGCAATCAGTCTGTAACGTTGCATGAAGCCTTTGAAAGGAATTCTGTGAAACAGAAATGACGAGTCAACACAACTCAAAAAAAACAAACTTTAGGATTGAGAGTGAACATAGGAAAGTGTCTCACCTTATTGGAAAACCAGCAGCGCTGATATGGATGGTCTCCACAATCCCACAGGCCTCCAACTGCATGATAACCTGACAGCAGACAGGAGATATTCATCAAAACCTGTTCCTTTGGTGAATATATAAAGTGTGGCCTCTTATTGTTGTCATTGTGGTATGAGAGAACAGGATTAAATGTGTGTGTAGAACATCTACCTCCTCCTTTTTGAAGGTCATAGGCTTGCAGTCCGGGTTTGGTTTGATGCAGCGAGTGTAGTGAGGAGTTGTTGTGTGGAGGATCTTCATCAGGCTCTCCAGAGAGTTCTACAATCGGACATGGCCATCATCAGTTTCATGACTCAGTCCTCCCAGGAGGAACTCTACAGGCCTTGACAAGCTAATATTGTCTTTAATTGACTCCCACCTTGAACTTGGAGACCACAGTGACTTTGCTGAGCCCCTTGCTGGTTGTGTTGTCAGCCTCTTTATCAGTGAAGATCTGGTGAAGCAGGGGGTTGTCAGACTTCTGCAGCAGGTTGATGAGCTCTGGTGGTACTGGGTCCTAAAATAATAAAATGCAGGAGGGAGTAAGTGGATGTCTCTATGGACAACCTTCTCAACACAATGTAAAATCTTTTCTTGCACACCTTATTTTTCTCCACAATCCCCTGTATCCGGTAGTTGACTTTGCCAGCGTAATGGGCCACAGTGAAGTGCGGCTCCTTGCTGAACTTGTCCCAGCTGATGTTGCCGTTATTACAGAGCTCCTTCTCCATACGAATCCTCAATGTCTTTGCGTCTGAGGCTCGATTGAGACGACTCTCCTGTAGGACAGATATGCAAAAAGTTAGAGACATCCACCTTTGCTAGATACATATGGTGCACTATATTTGATACTAAATCCATATACGTATGTTAATGGAGAATACAACTTCAATCCCATCATCTTGATAACAAGGGATTAAAGGGCCGGAGGATAAGTATATTCAAGCCCTCCTTCTATACAAAATTACAATAATTGCAGCAGTAGGATAAATCCATACTTGTCATTTCTTTTCAAAAGAATATAATTGACATGAAATTCCTCAAAAATTTCAACTCCACAGTGTTGACATGTTGTATATCCACTTCGTGTGAGACAGGTCTAGTGCTTCATTTTTCATTATGATAAGGACAGGAGTATTTTCAGTTAAACATTTTATATAAAAAAGGTCCTAGACCTTGATTGCCAAGACAAATGCTTTTCAGATGTGGTTCAGAAATTGATGGGGGATATGATATATTTTTTTGTTCGTTTTGTGCCTATGTTTGTTTCTTTGTGGGTGGAAATCAAGGGATGTATAGCTCCGTATTTTATTGCCTTTAGTCTTTGCCCACAGACAATAATTGAAAAAGAAGCAAATACTGCTGTACTATTGAGTACAAAATTCATGTTTGATGTGAGGATGAAAGAAATTTTGAGTTTTTGGGCCCTCTTCGTCACTCATTAGCTGGGGTGTAGTACTATTTGGAAATGTAACAGAGTGCACCAACACATGCAACGCATTTATGGAATTGTTGAAGTTATTAATTCCATAAATAACATACAATCTAGCACACAAGCAACAGGCACATAGCTTGAAGCAATATGACAAACCGGTAAAGCAGAACAGCAGCAGAAAAAGGTAAGAAATATGAATGGGAACACAGTAAGCAGCAGACAGACAAGGGGCATCATACCTCGTTAAGAAGAGAAAACACACTGACAGGGCTCCCTTCTATAAGATCCAGACAGCTCTGATTGTCTTGGTATTTGACAAAGGACCACTGCAACCCCTCTGACACATATTCCTCCTAGGAGAAGCACAAATAGACACAAATATTCAAGTACAAAATCAATTTCTCACTTAACCCAAGGTGCAAATAGATGCTCTGGTGTTTCAAACGGCAGAGATTTCATAAAGACTGACGAAGCCTCTCGAATGTCTGAGGCCTGAACATCGACACTTTAAGCTGTTCACCATCAGATGCTCTACAGCTCTGCTCAGATCTCTGCATGGAAACAGAAGCAAAAACAAAGCGACGCTACCTGCTGAGCCCGGAGATAATGAGCCACAAAGTGCTGCTGCAGTTTCTCATTGGCGTAGTTGATACACAGCTGCTCCAGGTTATTGATGTGGAAACACTCAAACCCGTACACATCAAGAACTCCTGGGGAGCACAGGGAGGAGAGGAGAGGAGAGGACTGTGTGAGCTTATGTAAAGAAACTGGAGCAAAGAAATTATAAACATTCAGTGATGTAAGAGACAATAATGCTCTTACCTATGAAGTTGCACCATGTGGATTCTTCTGCACATATGCTGTTGTTGATGAATGTAACCAGCCATTCAAACAATCTGTTGGGAAAATTTGACAAAACATAAAGAGCTTATAATATAAACAGTTATTAACGTACATATGCTCCTCACTGATTATTGTAATTACAAAGGCAAGATGGCTTCACATTTGAGTGCTTGTTGCAGAGCAGAGTTTGAACACCTGAGTCTCAGTGACAGGACAAGAACAAGCTCTTGCATGACCAGCGCTTTCCAACTAAACCTTATCACATTTCTGACAAACTGCTGTATAGTTTGATGATCAGATCCTTTTTCTTACTGGGCGTAGATGACTTTGGCCAGGCAGTCTCTCCTCACACTGCACTCTGCCTGGGAACAGGGCTTTAGTACACTCTGCTTCCCCGCCTTCAACATCCTCACTCTTAAACACGTATGAAGCTCCTCAGCAGGGACGCACAGCAGCTCAGCAGCCCTCTGCAAGAAGTCTGAAACACATTACATATTTCAGGTTTGTTGGTAGCTTTGTCTGGGAATGTATTCTTCAGGCCAGCAGAATGACACATGAAAGTAAATCCTATATAAAATAAAGATCAAAATAAGATTTTAAGCACTTTGTGACTAGAAGTGATAGATTCGAACTAATTAAATGTCTTAAACAAAATCATATTCAATACCTTTGGACAGTTCCTCTAGGTCACAGGTTTGTGATTCATCCGAAGAAGAGGAGAAATTCACATTTCCCAACTGCAGAATCCCTGCTAATATCTGTAAGGCAATATGACGGATAAATGTAATTCTATGCTGACACACAAATAAATACTATCAAAAAATCCAAACGGAAACAAGACTGAATGTTGATGATTATTTACTATTTAGCATTTATATGAAGTATATCAACATGTTATAAAACAGACAATAATGTCGTTGTAAGATGTGACTCCTCCTGTGGGCACCCATGATGCTGGATGCTGGATTATAGGGTGACTATTAATTCATTGTTAACAATTTAAAATAGAGGTTAAATTAAAGTGTGCCCAATGACACAATACATTACCCTGAATATCTGTCTCTGCCTTTCTGCATTAATGCCCAGATGAACCATCGCCTCAACGGTCTCCTGAAAACAATCCTCTATAAAACATTCAATGAGCAGCAGTTACTTGTGAGAATCACAGAAAATTATAGGATAGAAGCCAAAAATGGATGAATACACATTAAAATATAGACCAACCTTCTACTGTTTTTTCAGAATTTGGCAGCCAAGCAAAAGTCTGACCATGAGACATCCTCCATTCCTTTCTCTGCTCATCTGTGGCCCCTTTTGTCATCTGAAAAACAATATGCTCTCAGCATTTACATCTGAACTATATACAAATGTGGTAATATTAAACAAAAATTCCAGATGACTGTATGAGTCGTGTTAACTGACCTGATAGAAGATGTGGAAGTTCCTCTCATTGGCTGGTTGACAGGCCACCCTGGTCTTCTCTAGCAAATATGTCTGTACTGATGCCCCCACTAACAGCTGACACCTTTACGTAACAAACAACATGTTGAAAAGATTAAACTGATGAACAACTTGTATTAAAATACATACATAAATTGCAGCAGGCTCAATTTTACCTGTCCAGTTGGAGCTGGATGTACTTTCCAAAGCGACTGCTGTTGTTGTTCCGTAGCGTGCAGGCATTGCCTACATGGAGGGGAGAGTGTTAACAGAGTGACTGCTGACGGTGGTTATTCTCCCATTAACGAGGACAACAGAAATCAGTTTACTCACCGAAAGCTTCCATGATGGGGTTGGAGTCCAGCACCCTCCTCTCTATTCTCTCCACTGTGTCCTGATTCTTCACCACTGAGGTGGAGGCTGCCACCGTGGCATAGTATTTCATCAGGCAACGAGATGTCCATGTCTGTAAAGAGACAAATTATTAGCATTTCTTCTAATCCTGTCTCCCAATTTAAAGAGTCTGTCTAATTAACAATGTCGGAAAATAAAAAGTCCATCACAAGTTCCCAGTGCTGAAAAGACATTCAATATTCAAAGCAACAAATCCTCACATTTTGGAAGGCAGGGAACAGGAAATGTTGGAATTTTACTTGATAGACAATTATCATCATGTTAAAATTTTCATCTAATTAATTCATACACATTTTTCCAGCGATTCACGTTATTGGGACCTTATTCAGAAACAAACCTCTGATGCTGCTGAACATGTGAAAACATCCCTGTGGGCCAAAGAAGGTTTCTGTGCATTTACGGCAGCAAATTCAACAGGTTTGACAATGAATGAACAGACAGACACATTCAAACTGCCCTTCCAATCTTGTACTGAGCAAAGAGCAACAAAGTGTTGTTTACCTTTCCTGCACCACTCTCACCACTGACCACCAAAGATTGGTTCACTGGCACCAGCTGGCCCCGGACATTCCTGTAGGCTTCTTCCGCCACAATAAAGATATGTGGTTTGAACTCCTGTTGATAGAGATGTATGTTTGAAGTTACCACAAAATAGTATTGCTGATGTTTTATGCACTTTAACCACCCAGTCGGAAAATATTAAACATACTGATCAAATATTGATCACTGGCACACTCGTGGTACCAATTCTTGTTAATCCTGAAAACACCAAACTTCTTACAATGCACCCACACCACCCATCCTTCTCCAACATAAAGAAAAAAATACCATACAGAAATATTCACAGCTTAGTTGCATTACATTGAGAGACAGCTGTGACTTTGTAAATACCTGGGGCTGAGGTGCACAGTGATATTCCTTCATCACATCCAAAGAGTAGAGGTCTGGGATTGGCTGGAAGGGGTTCAGAGCCACTAATGTGCAGCCAGCATGGGTGTAAAACACCTTTGCACTGTACCTGGCCTGCAGGCATTTCAACACTACCAGAGGATAAACATTGAATGTCATTAGGTATTAACATAAAAATGAACAGGCAAACCAATATTTTACAGATGATAACCACAAGAGACATGATAAAACAGAAGCATTTAACTGGCAAAGAAATGTGTGTCTATAATAAAAATCATGGACTATATAAAATAACAGATGAGTCATGATCAAAGTACTTTTTAGGAAAATATTCTTCAGCAATTTCATGCCGTTTTCCTGACCTCTGCTGATATCAAGTTGTACTGTTGTGTTTCTCCCCGTGCACTGAAACCAACACCGCCTTAAAATATCACTAAAACCTTCAGTATCAATAGCTGCAGTTACATGGACGACATTTCATCCAATTTCAAATCCCTCTGTTTAGAGATTCCAACTTCACTGCACTAACAGTGCTCTTAGAGATGTGTTCTCACATGCCCCAAAGCATTTAATGAGAATATAACTTTTTTCGACAAGCACAAAGTGGTTATATCCACTGTGATGCATCTAATCAGCCTGAAACATGATGGCAATTGATTAAAGCATGCAGTTCGACTTTGAATTTTTATGGGCGGCTTAACAGCCAGAGCCTCTCATAGAGGAACATTTATTGGGTAGAAATGAGCATGGCAACCACAGACAAAATATTATAAAAGATTACATTTTATTGTCTTGAGTTATACTTTATCTCTGTGATTAACACTGAATGTATGTTTAATTTTCTGTCTTACCCAAAAACTTGTTCACTTCACCTAATTTCACCCCCACATATTGCAAGAATGCACAGGAAGAATATATTTATCCTAACCAAAGACAAACAACCACGTTTTTAGGTTTCACCACAATGACGTTTTCTTACATAATACCAATGACACTGCATTGTCATGTCAACAAAAACAATGGAGAAATGATAATAATAGATTAAGAAAGAATACAAGAATCACTGTATTTTTGGGAGGCATGTGTCTGCAAAGTAAATCATGCCCCAGGGTTTGCTCACTTGAATGATGATTGTTGCCTCACTGTGATTGCGTGAACTGCAGAATTTGGGTCGCACTGAAATTGTTCATGCATTTTTTTTGTTTTTATCCTCCCGCCAGATTTTATCTTGACTTGGTTAGATAATACACAGCAAATGCTGCAATCCAAGGTGACTCGAGCTGGAAAACACTGCGTCACACTGGCTGTGTATTTGTAAATAAGGGCAGAGTTTATGCAACAAATAAAACGTTCAGCTCTCACTGACGTTTAGCGGTGGTGATTTCAAAATTGATGCCACCGTATTAAGTGGACGGTTTACTTTGTTGATCAAAACTACTAAAAATGTATGACTAGTGAAATTACTAGTAGGCACAAGAAGGACAAAGGGCCATGCATCATGTTTATCAAGTGATATAGCCCGATGTGTTACCCGTGGCTGGCGTCACTGGGTTGACTTTGGTGAGGTCATCATAAGTGTGGAGTTGGTCTTCATCGATGAGGAAGGCCTGAATTTCTCCCTCCAGTGAATCATTTAGGGATGGGGGAGGAGAATGGACTTTCTGGACAAATCCTCTC
>OMLP01044279.1:34200-74389 GCA_900302685.1 Spondyliosoma cantharus
TATTCTTGGCTTTAAGAGAGTTTTCAAACAACATACAAACAACATACAAAATGTATTTCCATTCAGTCACAATCACTCAGGACTGACGAATGCAAGTCTGCTTTATCCTGCCAAGATCACATGGCCTGAACCTGCTGTCGGCCTGAGAACTGTCAACACTCTGAGGTGCTTAATTTGCGCAGACAGGATTAATCCAGTGGCAGGTAGCCTTTATCCAATCATTCTGTGAGGTCACTTTAAACCATGTAATAAGTCTTAAGGTCGTGAATTTAATACCTAATAATGCTATATGAATAACATCTATGAGCACACACATCTCAGGGTATTGCAGTGTGTTGGTGGCTGAAGAATAATCACACAAGCACAAACATCATGCTCAGGTAGATCAAGAACAATCCCTTAACAAATGTAAGTTATGTGACATATGTTTGAGTAGCCCAACTCATTGTCTGCTGTTCTCATTCCAATCAAGTCAAAAATCTGATTATTTAGTCTATCTCACTACTGGCAAACTGGCTACTGCCAGGCATGAGGCACGACTGGTACCAGAGTATTTTGTGCACTGGTAGAAAATGGACACTTGAAGACTACAGACTTGCATACTAAACGTGTCACTCAACATTTTGACAGCCCTCCCAAAGTCTCGTTAGCATAGCTATATAAGCTTTTCTAAAAGCAAGGAAAAATGTGTTGCTAAATTTTCTACAAAGCACATTTGGCGTTATTCACTACACGCGTTGTAGGAACTATTATATTATACTATTCCTCTGGCACATTAAAACTATGTTACGGTGTTGTTATTCGGTCACACATATGCGTTTGATTTCAAACCGACCAATCAAAACTGAGCACCGGTAACGTTACAGGTCGATAAAGTCAACTCCAGGTCAACTTAACTTCAGCTGTCGTTAACTTTTATATTTCATACACCAAGAAGAGAAAAACTCTAAACCACCAGTTGACAGAAATTATGGACGGGTCTTCCCCGTGTCCCAACTCACCTTTCCCCCTCCATTCTTGTTCGCTGCTCCAACGTTTCGTCGGTGGTCTGCAGAACTCATTGATTTGACTGTCCTCAAACTCAGCCGGAAAACTCTGATTAAAGGTATTGCTAAATCCTACTTAACATGAGTTATGGTTGTTCCACCCTACAGTCCTGAACCCGCCTGCCTGAACCTCAGTATTTTCCATTACAGTCAGAAAATTCCTCAAGGACAACTTCCTGTGCCTGCCTGCTGGCTGTCCGACTGCCTCCCAAACTCCCAAACCACACACACTTATTCCCGCCCGCTTCCTGCAACTTCACGGACCCAGCTGTGAGCGACCGGCTGACATAGGCTGCGATTTATCTTATGAAAAATAATTTCATAATACCTTATAACTTATTTTTCACATTATCCCGTAATTAAACTTAAAATTGGTACTATGTATATTTCTCAATTAATATCTAGTTTCCACTTAACGAAACGTCGACTGTAATATTAACAGTCATGCTGCATTTATCAGTGTCCTGAAATAGATTCTCAACCATGCACTTTGACCGTCATATTCATTAAATACTTACACAAAGGTAAGTACTAATACTTTTTATCAGAATAGTTTTTAACATGCTCAAAACTCAAGTCGCGGTTAAGGTTGGAGGTTCCCAGAAATCCGAGCTGTCTTGAATGCAGCATGGGGCCGAATGCGGAAGTAAGCGCACGAGCTTCAGCGGCTTTCAACCTACTGTAAACAAGAATACTGTAAAACAGGTCTTTTTGTGAATTTGCATTTTCAACGCCGAAGAGACAAACCTCTTGGTGAGTATAAATAAATATACAGTCGACTACCTGAAGAATGCTATTAAGCATCGTAGTATAGATGATAGAATTAAGCTATCTTCCCTCATGGTGAGTGCTAGTGGACTACTGTCTGGAAGGTATAATTTTATCAAGAAGAGTAGCTCACAGAGTGCTTTTGTACACGCTGAGAAACGAAGGTTGTTTCCGCTGAAAATCATTAAGTTACATCGAGAGTTGAATATATGACGCAATTAGGTTACACCTTTGTTCCCATTTCTTGTAAACTCACTGTGGTTTCTGGCATAGTGTCATAAATGTTGTTCTTATTCTACTGTCTATTGGGCTTATTCATATGTATTTCTCTCCAGGAAAAGACACATTTCTCTCATGTAGAAAATATTAATTTGAATGTTTGCAGGCCATGTCTCAGAAGGAACTGAAGGAGGCGTTTGTCAGTAACCTGAATGGGACCAGTCTGCAGGAGGTGGCCCTGGGCTCATTTCTCACCCCGCTCTGCCTCATCAACAGAGGACTCATTCTGATCCTTTACCATCAGGCCAAAGGGTTTCTTCCACTGCCGCTCCCACTGATTTCTCACCTGCTTCTTGACTTCTCTGTTCTGATTCTCCCCCTCGTCCTGTCATGCACCGTTCTGAGCAGCACTCTTCACCAGGTCATCATAGGCCTGACCATTGTTTCGGCTTGTGTGTTATGCTATGTCTATCGCACCAACAGCCACCCTACTGCTGGGCACCCACAGAACACTGTCAACTCCTTCCTTCAGAGTCACGTTCAAGTCAACCAGGTTCCCTTTGTGACTATCTTCCGAGTGTTTGTAAATGTGAAAACAGCCATCAGCATCCTTGCAGTAGACTTTAGTGTCTTCCCGAGGCGATATGCTAAAACAGAAACCTATGGTACAGGAGTTATGGACTTTGGGGTGGGAGCGTATGTCTTTGCAAATGCCCTTGTATGCCCAGAGGCACGGAGGAAGCACATCTCAGGATCCAAGATGAATTATATCACGAAACAGCTCCTGTCTGTCTGGCCCCTGGTGGTTCTTGGCATGGCAAGGCTGGTGAGCTTGAAAATGAGTGGTTACCAGGAGCACGTGACAGAGTATGGTGTCCACTGGAATTTCTTCTTCACACTAGCTATCGTCAGAGTTGTGGCCTCTATGATTTTGGCTGTGCTACCACCCAGTAAGTCATGGGTCTTTGCCCTTCTGATCAGCGGGTTTTATCAGTACGCTCTGGAGACATCAGAGCTCAAGGCCTTCATTATCCACAACAATGACAGAGAAAAGGACTTTTTGCATGCTAACAAGGAGGGCATATTCTCTGTAGTGGGCTATGTAGCCATCTACTTGGCAGGAGTTCAGGTGGGACTGTATTTGATGCAACCAAGATCCCAGGTTAGACAGTGGCTCAAAGCACTTTCCAACCTCTTGTTGGGAAGTTTGGTCCTGTACACTGGTTTGTACATATGCCAGACACTGGTGGAACCAGTGTCTCGTCGCATGGCAAATTTACCCTTTTCCATCTGGAGTGTTGCCCAGTCTTTGTTTTTTATGTCCTGCCTTGGTATCGCTGATATGGTTTTATTGTTTTCCAAAAGAACATCAGGCTGTCAGTTAGTACCCTCATCGTGGAATTTGTGTAAAAAACAATCTGAGTCAGTCTCTGACAAAAAGACAGGTGAAATGGAAAGACGCTGCCTTGTTCAAGCTGTCAACAGGAATCAGCTGTTATTTTTCCTGCTTGCAAATCTCATGACAGGATTGACCAACTCCATAGTGGACACACTTAGCTGTGGCAGTTTAATTTCAGTGTGTGTTTTGCTTTTGTACATGTTCATGAATTCCCTTGTCATATACGTTTTACATCTCTGCGGAATTACAGTGAAATTCTGGTGAAACTACATTTTGTAACTGCACTAAAAGGTTCATTTGTGTATTTTGAAGTTCTTTATGGGGCTGGTGTGACACACATTAAAATTCTGGGCAATCAAAAACACTGGGAAGAGTTAATGGTGTAAGATAGTTGTACATTATTTATTTTTTATTTTACTGTTTTGCATGAAAATGAATGCTTTGTCTTGATAAAATGGTGCCTTAGACTAAGTGAAGACTGTAAAACAAAATACAGTCAAACCAGAGATGTAGTTAAGAAGTTTGCTTAAATGATTTACATTTGTGAATTTCTTTAGGACTTTATGACTATTTGCTCATTGCTGCTAAAAAATGCATTCTGCTTATACTGGATTGGTTGGACCTCTGTCTTAAGTCAGTAGCAAATAAGAACTTTTCATAAAAGGGAAACTAGCATTTTAAAATGACGTAGTAATTGAAAATAGCCTGTAATGTGAGCTATAGATTTTTTTCTGTATATCTTGTACACATCTGATGCAAAAATATATTTTATTACTTCTTGTTTCTTACTTTACTGCTTATTGTATTGCTGTTTTGCTTGGTTTGAATTTCTTCCTGCTCAAATCTTAGCGACTGCAACACCTGTACTAAATAAAATGATTCTTCAGTATTAAAAAGCAATGGCCTGTTCCCCATCATTATGCCAAACCCTCAACCGAAAGTAAGGGCTGGGATTGAGATCTGTGCAGCAACATACGTATGTAAAGCTGATTGTTAAAAAAAAAACAAGCAAATAAAAATGATGAACTGTGAAAATGAGTGCTTATTTACCCATTTCAAACAAACAGGATTTATAACAGCGCTTCTCGTATGAATGGACACTTTCTCCTTCTCCAAAGATATCCGTAGTGCGCCCCCTGCACGCTACACGCATTACAACGTCAGCTACTACGTGTAGAGGGCAAAGGTCAAATCAGTCATGAAGATTCCGCCACCGTAGCAGCCAGTCACTGTCGCACTTGTTTATTTTTTATTTAAGAGTAGATTTCGCAAGCGGGTAGGTAAAACACTACTCGGGTTTATGCAGTTGTACCTTTATTTTGTCTAGGTGAGACAATATGTCCAATCTTTGAAATGTTAGCGCGAGTAGCTGATGAAAGTGACAGTCGCTAAGTAGCCAGTCAGTCAGTTGAACTTTATATTAGCCGTATTCAAGCTTGCTAACGTTAGCTTTGTAGGACAGCGATGCTAACTAGTAAGTTAGCCAAGTTTGCTGGCATCGACAGGGCGTAGACAAACTGTGTCAACTACACAGCACAATTGTTATTTACCAGTGTCAGAAACTTCTGTATGTAAAGGTCGTTTGAAAATGTTGCGCTAAGAATTAACTGACCGGCTTCCTCATTTTTTTTCAAACCGTGCTGCCAACGAAATTAGCTACCAGGCTAACTGGCTAGCCGCTGGTTAATGCTATTTCGTGACCAGCAGATAGACGTTAGCGTGATTAAACATCGTCTTCTTAATTTCAACCATTGAAGCCAAAACGACATCAAACAGATTTTCTGAACCAGAACGTGATATTATAACCTTCCCCCCCACCAAGCTTTCGTCGCTCATGTTGTTTTGCTAACTTAGCTTGGTTATATCTGGGTCAAGACAAATCTGTGTCCACTGCAACAGTGTTAGCAACGTTATAGAAGATGTTGGCAACGTCGGTGAATAAATAATTGGTCTTGTCATGTAGTGCGCAACACAGCTTTTATTGTAGTGACAAGGCGATATGGTAGATAGCCCACAATGACCTGCAGTAGATTAGCATTAGCTTGGTGTAGCCTGTGCTGATATCAAATGTGGTCAGTCGGTCTCTTGTGTGTCACCTGCAGGCGAGCTGCACCACAGCCAAACTGGAAGAAGTCATGGCACGCCTGGTAGCAGTGTGCAGGGAGGGGGAAGAGGACTACCCATTTCTTGCCAGACAGATACCCCTGTTTATCGATGATACTCTGACGGTAAATAAGCTTTTCCACATGCTGTATATCAGCACAAGGAGACTATCTGTGAAGATCACAGCTAAGTGGCTAGCTCAGCCATAAGCCTCTTTGGGTCATGTGTTAGCACACCAAATCAGTTCTCTGACTGATGTCATGTCCAGAAGTAAAGCTTGGTTATTACAGAGCAAGTCCCAACCTGTTTAAGGGACAAACATTGAGTTTTGCTGACTTTGTTGCATAATCTATTAATTAAGAAAATTATAATGTCTAAACAAATAAGTACATTTCTATGGGAATGTAGGGGTGATATATGACATGCTTTAGACCAGGGGTCACCAACACGGTGCCCGCGGGCACCAGGTAGCCCCCAAGGACCACATGAGTAGCCCTCAGGCCTGTTCTAAAATTGAAAATTGAAAATTGATATTATCTGTTTCCCACCTTGTTAAGTCGTTGTTGATAATTATTGTGAGAAATCATTAACGTGATCAGTGTCTTCACATAGATGAATATCATTAATAATCATAAATAACTAAAGGCAAACTGAGCAAATTTGTTATTTCAGAAGAGTGTATCAAACTGGTAACCCTTCATATGACTCAGTACCCATGAAGTAGCTCTCAGTTTCAAAAAGGTTGGTGACCCCTGCTCAACTTTCTTGACATGTGATGATGTAGATGCAATATTGATGACAAACACATCAATGTACATATATAGCTGCTCATACAATGACAGTAAAACTGGCATATAGATTTACAGTGCTAAAAACCTGAGTAAGGGTCAGGGTGCTAGTCAGTGTCAAGAACTGATTGTGGCAGTGGTGTAAACTTTAACAACCAAGAAGACGATTTTTACTGTGATCCTGTGCATGTGATTTGAGATGTGTTTAAAAGTGACATGTTTACAGTGAGAACAGGTAATTCCCTGAGAAATGGTTTATGTTATCCAGACAGTTATCAGCAAGGCTGAAATTAATCTTTGAGAGTTTCAATATACATTACTGTATATCTTGTCAGATGGTGATGGAGTTTTCTGACAGTATCATGGATGTTGACACCCACGAAATAAACACGTCTCACTGGAAACAGTTTTCTGAGGTGAGTGGTTTTAATTCTACATAGTAGGCCTATTAAGCCATATAAAAGTATGTGAATTTTGCTGTTTTCCTGCTACAGTGTACATAAGCTCAGTCAAAAAATGTGTAGTTTGTCTTTTAACGACATGTCAATAAATTGGTAACAGGTGTCTGATTTGTTGCACTTTCAGTATTACTCCAAGTTGAAGCAACAGGACTTGACAATTGCCCTGATGGTCACATCCAGGGAGGTCTACAGTGCATTATCTCAGCTGGTGCCATGCGTGGGCTGCAGACGCAGCGTGGAGCGCCTCTTCTCACATTTGGTGGAATCAGGCAACCCGGCCCTGGAGCCCCTCACAGTAAAACCCACAGGAATGCTTTCTGTCACCAAGGCGTGTTTAGCAGACGTAAAGAAGCTCTACACCCTTTTCTATGTCCATGGGTAAGATACAGAGAATTTTTTAAATTTTATTTTCACTGCCGAATCAATCATATTATATGGTTTTGTGTGTGTGGGTGGGATTGTTAAAAACAAGGAGGAAACCTTGGTATGTGATAACAACAAGAATATGCTCTCCGAGTTTGTCGGAATACTATAATGATAATGCTATTCTACGCTAACTATGCACGTATTCTTTGTCAATTTAGCTACTACTGTCACATACTGTCCTTTTAGTGCCAGATGCAGCAAATGGACAAGTTGCACTGTTGTAATTTATAATATAATGTTGTAATTTTATTATTTAATGTAATTAGTTGTATGTAACTCAAGACAATATTGCAATTTAATAAAACATTTCTTTCTTTACAGGTCAAAGTTGAATGACATGATTGATGCCATCCCAAAAAGTAAAAAGAACAAGCGCTGTCAGCTACACTCCTTGGACACACACAAACCTAAACCTTTGGGGTGAGTAATGTGACTATTTTCAGCTGTTATCTTCATGAAACTTTTCCCAGCAGAACAGAGTGGTTGGTTTTAGCAAATGCACTGTATGATGACAAATTTAGCATCCATTTTTCCCTTGGACAGTTGGTGCCCCCTGCCACAAGCCACAAAAGACCGAGTTGTGCTATCTCCTCAGAAGCTTTAAGCCAGTTATCTCTGTGTACCACTTGTTTTTTTTGTTTTTTTTCCCCCAGATAGTTTATAAAATAATAAAGAAAAAGTAAGAGAGTTTCGACTGTGGTTGTGGTGTTATCAAGAATCGTGTAAGGTGGTGAATGTTTTTGTAAATCTAAAATAGAAACACGTAACTCCTCTGGCCAAGGGTGTGAAAAAAACATAGTATATTTTAACAGCAACGGAAGTATGAATAATAGACATACTTCTGACAGTGGCTTTTTCAAATCCAAAAGCAGCTGTATACAAACAGTCGAAAAAGGCAATACAGTGATCTAAACGTAATACTTTGGGTACTCTATATTAAAAGAAAGATCATAGTTAATCTTGTGTTCGCTTCAATAAATATTGAAGAGTTTCTATTCAAGTTTGGGAACCAAAACAGACCAAGTAACATTCATTCTTCTTAAGCTGATAATTATACTGTCATCTAAACTAATGTATTCTACACCCAGCCTTCTCCTGCCACTTCTGCTGTACTATTTTGATAGAAATCTGGATGCAGTGCATGGGGACATATAGCAGCAGTTGCATGCTTTTCTGTAACTGAGGACATAATGAATAGATTATAGTTTATTAGACGGCCTCAGTTAGATAGGCTGGCATTGTTTAAGTGAAGAGAAAACAGCGCAGCATTTAGCAGCTAATGAGTCAGATATTTCCCTCAGGAGTTGGTGAGGACCAACATCAGCACTAAAAGAAGAGTGAACATCAGCCTTATTATCATGGTGACTACGAATACGACTCCCAATGAGTGCTAATGTCACTCCACATCTGCTGGATATTTAAATAAGCAACTGTGTGCTAACAATTTCACCATATCTTTTTAAAAGGTATGCCAGTGTTATGTTTACAGCTCATTCTGCTACTCCCTAATGGCCAACAACAAACAGTCATTACAGGTTTAAGAGACGATTACCGTGTATTGTGATTGTATTGCTTTAATAGTTCTATGTTTTGCTTACAGAGGAAGCTGGATGGATGTGTGGGAGCTGATGTCTCAGGAGTGCAGAGATGAGGTCGTCCTTATTGATAGCGCTTGTCTCTTGGAGACACTGGAGACATACTTGCGTAAACACAGGTAATGTGTGACTATTGCAGCCATCATTTTCAATATGCTTTTTCCCCTTCTTTCAGTGTTGAGTTAACCATTGAAAGAGGACTGAATTAACAGTGTGTTTCTTTCTTGTGCACAGGTTTTGCACTGACTGTAAGAATAAAGTGCTGAGGGCATACAACATCCTGGTGGGTGAGCTGGACTGCACTAAAGAGAAGGGGTATTGCGCTGCCTTGTATGAGGGACTATGTTGTTGCCCCCACGAACGCCACATCCACGTGTGCTGTGAGACTGATTTCATTGCTCACCTCCTTGGGCGGGCAGAGCCTGAATTTACAGGAGGCTATGAGTAAGTAGATGTTGAAGTTAGTTTGATTTGAGTACTTTTTTATTATGCCACCCTCCCTTCAATGTATTTATACATTCAGTTGATGAGGCTGTCGCTCTTTCTTTTTTTTAAGACGCAGAGAGAGACATGCCAAGACCATTGACATTGCACAAGAAGAGGTCCTCACCTGTTTGGGTATTCACCTCTACGAGCGGCTGCACAGAATCTGGCAGAAACTCCGAGCAGAGGAGCAGACCTGGCAGATACTGTTTCATTTGGGAGTTGATGCACTACGCAAAAGTTTTGAGGTACACAATTCAAAGCCAGTGTGTGTATAATATTATTTTAAATTGATTAATCACATGATGAATACATTATGGCTGTGTGCTAATGTATCCATTTCCCTAGATGGCGGTGGAGAAGATGCAGGGGATCAGCCGTCTCGAGCAGTTTGTCGAGGAGCTGTCTGAGGAAGAGCGGGCCAAAGAGCTGAAGCAGGAGAAAAAGAGGCAAAAGCGGAAAAATCGACGCAAAAACAAGTGTGGCTTTGAGATATCTGAGCAAGAGGCAGAGGATAAGGAGAAAAATCTGGATGAGGTCATCATCCTTGCATATTCTATAAGACACCTCTTTATATGCAGCCATACAGCTGATTGCCTTTATTTACATCCGGCCCATGTGGTGTGTTGCAGGGTTCGCTTGAGTCTATGGAGGGCTCTTGCCAGGTCTGTGGTAGCCAAGATGAAGAGGAGGAGGCCAGATGTGAAGAGAGCATCGCCGCCAATGGAAACACTTCATGTAGCTGCCCAGACAACACCAAACAGGGTAAAAATGCACACAGGCTAAAGCTGTAACAGTCGAGTCTATGATGTACAACCCAAAATACTTCCACACACTGCATCACAGACGCCTCAGTGTTGGTGATTATCAGATAAGCACGGCTTTGCTAGCGTCCTCCTCCATTTTTATTCATTAGCCTAGCTTACTGAAAGGTTAATAGGGCATGGAATAGGTCAAGCTGATAGTGAATTTTAAGAGTGTCCTCTGCTGGACCGCAATGCAAACTACCTCAAACAGTCAGTTGCACTGACAGTTTGAATATTTAACTTATTCCACAAACACCACAAGCCAACCTGTGTATCTTTTAGAATTTACTGCACTAGCCCATTGTGAGGACAAATATTTTCCATGTGTTTTTCCAGATTTGTCTCCCCACAGCAATATTAGTGACTGCGGCTACTCCTCAAGTATGGAGGGCAGTGAAACAGGATCGCGAGAAGGTTCGGACATCGCCTGCTCTGAGGGAATATGCAACCATGACGAAGCAGGTCTGGTCTGAGAAGCTCCAACATGCTGAGGACTTAAAACTACTTCAGGGGCTTTTTAAACATACCGTGTCTTGAGTCTGTTTTTCTCATCGTGTTTTTGTTTTTACCTTCTGCAGGAGATGACCCAAATGCCCATCACTGTGCCGAAGACAAAGAGGAGGATGGAACAGACAGTTGTGTGGACTGCTGGCCACACGCTGAGGAGAACACTCAATGCAAGAGTAAAAAGAAGAAAAGGAAGGGCAAGGGTTTATGCAACAATCAGGTGAGAGGACAGACTGTAGAATTCACATGCTGCAGTACATGAAGAATATTGCAGGCTGTGTATTAAATGAAGTGTGCACATTTCCACAGGGACAAAAAGGTGAAGGTTGTATGCCAGATGGGAACACAACAGGCCACGGTCCACAATCATCACACACCTGCCGAACCAAAGAAATCTTCTCCTCCTTATGTGGTGACACATTTACCAGCATTGCACTACGGTTACCATGGACAGCACGTCAGAATAATCTCAGCCTTCATGCGGGTCCTCCAGAGGCAAAAATGAGTCTCGTGGAACTTCTGGTTAGTGACAAATGTAGTTCAAAACATTCAAAAGTGGGTCTTTTCTCATAGGAGGCAATTTGACTTGATATAGTAGGACATGCACAGGACAAACTAAATGTTCTTTTTCTGAATAGGAATGAATGAATGAACTGGTTGGATTCTTATGTAAACTCACTTTCTCAATACAGAACAATTCAGAGGCAACTTCAGATGAAGAAAACTGTCTGACACAAGATGAAATCCAGGCGTTTTTAGAAAGAAACCAGTCCTTCTACAACAACCGCCACCAGTACAGACAGCTCCTGAAAGAGAAGTTCACCAACTACTGCCGGGCCACTGAGCGGAGTAAGCCAGTCTGTGGAAAGTGGTTTGCCACCACCAGTGTCAACTAACTGCACTAAGAAAATCTTCCCCCGGGAAAAACACTCATGACCACTGCTGCGACATCTTTAGAAAAGTAAAATCGGAAGTACATTTGGTGTCCTGTTCAGTCAATTCTCCTTTAAAGTAAATGTGATTCTTACTTTCTGTTGCTCTCTCTCTCGCTCTCTTTTGCACACCAACACACTTTTCCATCTCGTTTCTTGGCCACTTTCTCACCAGTAATTGTTCTCTTTGACCAAGCCTAGCTATTTGTTGTTGGTCTTTTGTAGGGTCATTGGGTAAGAGCACAGTGGAATCATTAATCAAGCTTCGCAAGCTGTGACGTTAGGGATACATTTTAGGAGTCTTATTTTATGTATTCTTTTTTTTATGGTTTTGTTTCTATTTTGTTTCTCTTCGGTGACACTTCAATGTTGTGGTAAAGGTTGTACCATTAAATGTGTACAGAAATTCTAAATATAAAGATTTTACAGAGAATAAACATCCATTTGTAATAAGGATTTGGGTGTGATGTTAAGAGCGCAATGTGCAAAATTTACTAAATAAAGAGTATTTATTAATATGCATTATACATTTGTTGGGTTGTCTTTTGTTCTTGACCTCATCAAAGCTCTGTGTATTAAGATTTGATTTGTTCTTTGAGACACTTTTCCTGGATTTTGCCAAGTAAACGCTATATTCCTTCACAAAGTATTCAGACCCCTTCCCTTTTTTCACATATTGTTGTGTCGCAGCCTTATGCTAAAAATCATTATACACCATAATGACAATGATATTTTTGAACATTTAATAAAAAGGACAAACTGAAATATCACTGACATTAGTATTCCCTTTCAGTTGTTCTATATTCTTGTAACTAGTCACGTTGTTTCCACCATGTCAAAGATTGCTTTTCTTTCCTCCAGCATGTCCCCACATCTCAGTAGATCCCTAACCTTTGTCCCCGTTCGTCCCAATCTCCTTAAGATGGGACTAATTTTAGTCCTTGCCAAGCAAAATTTATATTCAGAGTAAACATCCAATGTCGGCAATGTAATGATATCAAACCACATAGGCTACTAACTAGGTACAAGATGTATTTCTGTAAACAAAATCATTTGTTTTACGGAATGGTGGAACTTAGAGGTGCACTTTTCAGTTTGGGGGAAGGAATTTTAATCGGAAGAGAGAAATGTGCGTCAACTAATTTTTTGAATACCTAAATAAACTGAATAAACAACCTGACCTCAAAAGACAACACAATATCATAATATTATATTTGTTTCTATTTGCAAGGCCCTTTTAAGTAGCCGCCTTTTTGCTCCAAATGATGTGTAAACTTTATTCCCTATTTCCTTTATTGTTTGTTCAATTATAGAAATGCCTCAACTCAATATATTTGAGTTTGTATTATTCTTTTATTAACGTTGCTAATGTTAATCATTCCTTTTCAAAATCTACATAGAGCACCTTTAAATTCAGCAAGTCTGTGGAGATAGTGCTACCTTCACTTGTATCGGAAGTGTAAACGTTCTCACTAAAACTACCTGTCAAAGCCTTCGATACAGTTCAATCTATAATATGCTGTCTTAAATGTTATGACTTCATTATATGTGTAGCCTAAATGTCACTGATGTATGTTTCCGTTTTAACCCTTGATTGTTGTCACATATTCATATATATTTTCCTATTCATTTACTGCTGTCATGACGAACATTTTCTATGGAAGCCAAGGGACTTTATCAAAATCCTAACTTACAAGTTTACATTATTATTTTAATTAAGTTCCCCATGGGCTTCCACAACTTTCAAAAGGCTTTGATTACGTGAATTACTTGAAGGCAACATGCGAAGCACAATTTTGTGGTTCTCGTTGTCTCCAGCAGGCGGCGGTAGATCACCGAGCAGAGAGAGCGCTCCAGGCCCCGGGGCTCAAAAATAAAGTGGGAGGTGATGTGAACCAAACATTTACACACGCCAGGGCTCCTCATATTTCATCCAGAGGAGCGCATGGATCCGGGTTTTAGGCACACTGCCCGCCGCTGTCCTGGATGCTGCACAGATTGAGACCGGAGGCTGCCGCATCCCTCAGTTTGAACGTATCTCAGATCACACTGATTGCTGCGAGTGTGACAGCTTGAACTAAGCCGACAGAGATAGTGCACAGGAGCGGTTGCTTCGCGTACAGTGCCGGTGTAAGACAGTAACGGGGGAGATGGAGCGGTGGAAAGGCAGAGTGGCCCTGGTGACCGGAGCCTCTGTGGGGATTGGAGCGGCTGTAGCCCGGGCACTGGTCCAGCAAGGCATGAGGGTTGTCGGCTGTGCCAGGAATGTCGACAAAATAGAGGTGGGCAGTTTAATCTATTATAACATGACAGCTGTGGGAGAAGTGGGTCCGACTCGCAGCGGAGGCTAGCTCTGTCAGAGCAACAACAAACTAGCTAACTTACGTTAACTTGCTAGCTAACATTAGCTTTACAACTTCAGCTAGAAACCGTTAGCCTCAACGTTAACGCTGTGTGAGACACTGTTAAATGAAGGTTACGCGGCTTTGTTGTCAGGATTTTACACCAGGCAACCAATTCGATTAAAGAAGAGGCACCCAGTTAATATTGGTAATTTCAGGATCACACAATTTACTAATTTTAAACTACAGACTAGGAACAGTGGCTTCAGAAAATGTGTTGGTTAACCAAAGCTAAATCTCGACTAGCTATTGCCACCAATGTCCCATATAAATAACACGGGGACATTGTAACACCTGGTCTTCAACTCCACACTGACAAAGTATCTGATGCCACACAGTGCCACCCACCAGATGATGACGCAAACACGATGCACCTAAAACCAGCACCTCTCTGCCACCACACACCCCTAATCTGTAATAATCTCTATTATTAATCCTTGCTGGAAAATTCACTTCCTTTTTGGCTGACCTTCTCTGCTGAGGTCAGAGGTCAGCAGCAGCAGATCACCATTTAGAGCTGACAGAGCATACAGAGCTGGCAGGGGTTCAGCGTGCCCTGCCAAGTGACACCTTCAGCAAGGGATATCCCCGCTAACAACTGATTATTGTGTGGGACAATTTCTCGTGGGTCACCCTTTCATCCTTCTTCTGCTGCCGGTGTTACAGTACTAAACGGTCTGCTTAAGTAGGGTCAAGTTACCTTACCCCAGTTTGCAAAGAGGAGTGTGTGGATGCCTGTGGTTCTCTCAGGAGTGTCAGGGTGGCTCGTCCCTTGTGGGGACACTTTGAATCAAGCGCTGCCTCGTGTGTGTAAGAATGTATTTCCCGAATATATTTTTTAGGCTCTTTACTGTCTGTCAAACAGGTTTACCAAAAACAGATCCTGATGAAAAGAATGACCTCCATTCCTACCTTTTTTTTATATAACCTCAAATTTATTTGATACATACAGCGTTATTAATTTCTGCTGTGATTTTGGGACATACCTGATCCGATACTCATATCATGTCTTTTCTTTAGGTCAGTGCTCAATTGGCTGTGTCACAGTGCTTGAATCACACCCACCGTGAGAATAAAAGACAAGTCCAATCATTATTTAAGTCCTGCTCTCATCCTGACTATGAAAGTAATTGGTGTCAGTGGTGATTACGCTCGACCTGCATTTGGATTTGTCCTCCATGTATTAAACTAGCAAATTTATGGCTGTAATTAAAACAATGAATTAATTGTCAAGGTGAAGTGCAGTGGTGGCAACTCTGCTTGCGTGACACACTGTCTGACACGCAGAGACTTCGGTGGAGTACTGACTGTGAGGCGGACACAAGGGCAGGTGCCAGCGGCCCCTCCCCGCTAGTTCTTGTCTAACCATAAGCCATAAGGCACTGCACCTTGCTTATCTCGTCAGCCAATAATTAAGCCTCACTCGGTCTCCTTACCACACACTTGTCCTAGCTTCCAGTGCTGTTCTGCAGAAGGCCTGGTACACCCACATGCAGCCACCTTTTGACAGTAATGTTTTTTCTTTAAGCAGAGGACTGTGGTTTAAAATGCCTGTGGTTGTCAACAACACTGAATATTTAGGTTTTGTACTGCGGAATACCACCTTAATATGTCCCTGTGTGTATTCACACAGTCAGGCTGGACAATTCATCAGAATTCTATCGAAACTACAATAGGACCTACTGCAATTTTCAAATCGCAAAAGACTGTTTTGGATTAAATGTTGTTGTGCTGCAGAGAAGTCATTACCTACATGTTATATTCTACAGGCTTAGCGAAACATCTCCGTTGGGTAGAGAATACCGAGCCTCACAAAAATGTAAGGATAATGCAACAATTTGTAGCAATGTGCATGTATTAATCACTTGATTGGTAATATGTGAGTGGATTGTAACTTGTTTAAGTTGTTGCTTCGTGTTGTATTTCCCATGCCAGTCAAAAGGATGTGACTTTATACACAACATCAGTGCCTCACTCTGCCCTGCTAACTGAGAGCAACAGTAGCTAACGTTAGTTTAGAAATGGATTCCGCTGACATGAACTAACAGCCGGTTTCCAGCACAGCACAGAAGTTCCACAGAGCCCCTTTAATAGATTTATTCTCATGCTTTTAGACCACAGTCCATTATAGCTAATCTAATAAGTATGAAGTTTATTAAATCAATATGTATCCTTTCACCAAATTGGGAGAGTGGTTTGCTGAAGACTTGATAAAAAGGGTCGTCAGTGCAGCACAGTGTTACATCAGAGTTCATAGCCAGCAGTATCCAAGTATCAAGATGTTTTTTAAAAGACACAATTATTTTCATTATCAATTAATCAACCAATTATTTCCATGATATATCAGTTAATTATTTTGTGTTGGAAAAAAATTGTAATGAGAAATGCTCATTACGCTCTTCAAGTCGAAGTTAAGTCTTTTATGAGCTTCTTTTGTCCAACTAAGATCCAAATCCCAAAGACTCTTCATTTACTTAAATAAATGACTAATGAAAGCAGTACATTCTTACATCTAAGAAGCTGGAGCCAGCAGATGTTTGACATTGTTGCTTGAACAATGACTGAAACAAACCATAAATTATCAAAATAGTTTACTTTTGATCAACAAATTGATTAGTCAACTGATGTTGCAGCGACAGGGTTTGTAAGTTCCTCATCTCGCCTTGACCTTTTCTCACCAAGTGGCCTTACAGTGCACCAGACAGTACGGTGTCTGTTACATCCGTTTCTGCTGTTGCACCGTTTAGTGCTTGGCTGTAATATATTTTGGCTAAGCTCAGTATTTGAGCAACATCAATCTGAGGAACTCAGCTGGCAACAGTGTTAAGAAAGCATGAATTACAACCAGTCAAAGTTTACTTTTCTTTCTAGTGATTTAAACAAAGACAATTCTTCCATATTTCAGTCAGGTCTTGTTTTTGACATGCAGGCATTTTCCCTACCTTAGCTACACACATACACCCATGCCCATACATGTATACAGTGAGTGTAAATTGCGCAATAGATGGCCTCCCTCCATTCATACTCTGGTCACATGGCCCCTCCTGTCAATAGTTAACTGCACCAGCTTGTTTCAGCCCTTGTCTGCAACTTGTGCAAGACTAAAACAAGGTCACAACATTTCGAACCTTTATGGTACTTTTACACAATACAGATATCAGTCAGCATTAAAGAGCTGGCTACATCGCAGCTGGAGCAATCTCAATTCTTCTTCATAATGGATTATGAAACTTGAATGAAACTAAAGCTTTGATTCGACTAACTAAATATTTGTCCTTACTAGAGATGCATATCAGGATGTCTAGAGCGACAGGCTTCCATCTATTACAGATTTCATCACTTGTACGCGACCTTAGAGAGCGGTCTATGTGAGTTACAGGACAAAGCCGGTATTGTACTCTCCCTGCTATGTTAACTGGGTACTTGCTGTAGTTGGGCCAGACCTGGCATGCTGCTAGTGGGGGATGCAAGTGTCCATCACTAAGCAATTGTTCTTGACTTCCCTTTGGTTTTTATTTCTTTACTCGGGAATATAAAGCTTTGATGGTCAGTATTTTCCAACAGCAATATTCCCACTCATAGTAAACCAGTTGAAAGCATTAATGGGAGAAATGTATTAAAATGATATGGGTATCTGTTTTTCTGTGTACACAACACATGGAGAAAGCGGAGTGGAGAGTTGTGGCTGCAGCATTGTTTTATTGTCTGTGAGACTAGAGTAGTCAGTGGGGGAGCAGCGAGCTGAAAGGAGACGTGTGGTCACCATGGGCTCTGTACAGGAATGGAGAAGACGGGGCCGCATCCAAGTAGCAGCGACGCAGCTTCTCATTAACTTTTGTGAAACCCCTCCAAGACCAGTGGAAGAAGCTTTTATTTTGCTGGAAGAAATATGTCTTCCTAGTGCAAATAATGTATTCTTAGAGGTGACAAAAGCTTTTAAAAGTGGCTTCTGTGCAACGGGCGTTGCCGTTCTAAAGCGTGCCATGGAGAGCCATATGTACAAGCATTTTCCTTACAACCAAATGCTGCAGAATATCGTTGGTGAGGTCACTATCAGACAAAGGAAGCCTCTCAGGAAATAAAAAAATTAGACCCATGTTTGTTAGATTGCTGCCATATTAGAAGAATTATAAAGAATAAATTCAATTAAAAATGAAAATTCAATCATTATCTACTCATCCTCATGCTGATGAAAAGTCATGTCATATCTGGAAAATATCTGGTCAACATATCTGGAGCTTTTACAGCAAAACAGCATTGTAGCATTCTCCAACAACAACAACTGAAGTAGATGGGGACTTGTTTTAAAATGTAAAAAACTTTGCTCCATGCAGCTCGTCCAAGATCCCAAATTGATTTGAAAAGACATTGCTTAGACCCTCCAGCTCGTGAACCACTTCAGACGGGGTGCCTGCTAGCGCTTTAAGCTTAGAAGCTACAGTAATGATTTTGGCTTTTAAAAATAGTTTTCAAATCAATTTAGGATCACAGGTCCCAGAGTCTGTAGACGAGTCTGTATGGAACCATTTTATGTTTTTTTTATGATTTAAAAAAAAAAAAAGTCCCTACTACTTTCTACTATCTACTTCAGCTGTTTATGAGTATGCTGTCCTGCTGTGAAGCTCAATAAATGTTTTGGGGACTACGAAATGTCACCAGACTTTTCACCGGCACGAGGATGAGTATATAATAACGGAATTAAATTTTTTGGGTGAACTGTTCCTTTAAGTCTGAGCTCACATCTGACTCAGAAGAAGACGAGGACACCAAGTTCCCGACTGAATAGGGTCTTTTTTCTTCTTTTCTTTTTTTTTAGCTCTCTAAAGCACTGTTAGTATATATCTGTTTACCTACCACAATGTGATGCTGTAGCAAAAAAAAACAGTCATGGGAGTATGACCTCCAGTTGCTGACCAACACAATAATCCCTCATTTAAAATACATTACACAATACTACATTACATTTGCAAAAAACTGAATTCATTGATTTTATTTTCTATTTGTTAAAATTGATTTCACAAATATACCTTGTTGTAAAAAGAACCCTGTTGCTAATATGGATGTCATTAAGTGTATGCCTACACCTTGAAATTATAAGAGAGCCATAAAAAGCATATTATGTTTTTGCATTATCTGAAGGTCAGGACTAGTGTAGAGGAGATTACTGTCAGTGCGGTTGTGTAGTGGGGAGGAGAGGCATAGGTTGAAATGTACTGGGCTCTGTCATATAATCAATCAAATTCAATGGTCGCCTATGCCTCTAATGATTCCTGAAAAGTGTAGTTTGTGTCCAATGAATGCAGGTCAATAAGAAACATCGAAACCTAATTCTTTACAGCTTGTGTCAAAAAATTCCTCACCCACAAGGATGGGGCCGCAATTTCAGCTATGTCCCTTCACCGGTCAACACAGATTTATGTCTAAAATCTATATATTTTCACTGAAAGATTCAAATGTGCTTTTTACAGGGAAGAACTCTATCCTTGCTGCAAGTATTCACATTTGTTTTCACCAAGGCTAAATGCAGAAAGTACATCTGCTCCGTGACAATAAATAAACCTATTTGTATTTTTGAAGTCCATTAAAACTTTGATACGGTGAAGCTGACATTTGCTGGGCGCTTTGAGGGTGCCCACAAAAGAGGCATCCGTCATAGCACAAAGCCTCGGCTGCTGCAGTTTTAGATCAGATAATTTTAGAAAACATAATTTGAGGGTTTTATTGCTAAACAGATTTGAGGTTGGCATACACAGAGCCTGTGTTTGCAAGAGATTGGGAAGAGACTCTGCATTAAAAATGTCCAAAGAAGATAATCTATGTCTTTGTTATTGTGCTCGGCAATAGAGAAAAACATTCTGGGATAAGAAAACTCAAATCAGGAGCATAATGACGATGACCGTTTGTTTTTAATCATAATTGCTGATGGTCTTTTGAGATTTAGACATTTGAGTACATTGGTTATATTGTCTTAATGGTAATATTGTCAATGTCTTAAGACTTTGTCAACACGCTTTTCTCAAGTGGGCTCGTATCAAACAAGCTCCTGAGTGGCTGCCTGTTCATGCAGCTCTGCACAAAGCAGTAGTCTAAATTAGCCTAAGCATCTTTTATTTGAGTGAGCACATTCTAAATTCAAACTCAAAGCCCTTGGCAGGTGAGCCAGCAGGTTAATTTAAGACCTTGGCTGACCAACTTCGATTCGGTGCCCATTCTGAAGGAGCTAAAAGGCGCTCAGTCATGCTTCAGAAGCTGAGGCGACACTATAAAAGTCAATCAACGTCTTCTCTGTCTGCAAATCTAAATCTGTTGTGTACTCACAACCACCTCCTGTAGGTTGTGTCTGGACAGCCCGACCTGTTATTTCATAGTGAATAGAATCACTTCGAAAAGGATTTGAAGTGGGTCAGGTCAGACAGCTTCACTCTTTGTCTCACACCCTCGGCCTTGCTTTGTGCTTCTTTCATTTAAATCTGTGTCCTGATTCTTCTGAATACCTTTTTCTTCTCTTCTTCTTCATGTTCTATAATTTTAGTTGTTTGTTTGATGGGCAAAACTGTTGCATAGATGGTTGCTGAAACATTTCCCAAACCCACTTTAATACTGCAAAACTCATTTCCTTCTGCACATTCAATAAAATATCTATGAATAGTCCAATCATTATTTGTTTTAGCATTGTGCCTTTTGCTGTATCCCTTGTCATCGGCTATGAGTCTAATCAAAGCACTGCTGTCTTCACCTGCACAGTTGTTATTTGATTCCCTGTGTCAATTTTCTCCTGAGCTCATCAAGTTACCTCACAGCTTCTTCAGCTCACAGGCTTTTGTCTTACCCATGCAGAAAGGTTTTCCACTGACTGTACGTTTTCCACTTGACCCGTGAGCTGACAAAGTCTTATACCTAACTAATAATCCATCATGTTTCCATGCGTTCTGCCCTCAAAGACATTCTCACCAACACAGCTAATAACAGCATTTTCTCATGTATAAATCCTCTTAAAGTAGCAGTTTTGATTGTTTTGAGGGTATAAGTGACATATGGGTTTGCAGATACACATTTATAAACTATGGGGAGTTTGCGCTGATAAAAGTCGGTCTATTTTTATTCTTTGTAATGATCCCAGGAGTACAACATTACCAACCTCTGTACAGTTTATGCTTGAAATTAGTTTTAAAACTTACCTCCGTCTATTCCAAAATCATGCACATAGCGCACAAGGAAACTTGGGATATGTCTGCCAAGTTGGAACAGTATAACATCGCGATGAACAATGATATTGTTGATGTGGGGGGCCCTACAAAGTTACTATACCTTGAAAGGTATTATAATTTAGGCAGACCTATAGGGGTTATTCAATAGTCAAGCCCATTAGGGCACCACACCTGTACTCATAGTTACATCCACTAACGGCTATTTTCAATAATGAGATTTTACCCCCCCCCAAACAGAAATCTACTCATACTGCCATTGGAGAGTGCCATTGCCAAAAGGTTGTTTATGCAGATGACATTGGTATTTTGGTGGGTGGTGCATGTCAAGTGGCCTTCACATGAATCTCAGGAGCCAAGGTTTCCTAGGAGAACAATGCACTGTAACAAGATGATCAATGCCAATCACTTCACCTGTGAGTGGTTTTAGTGTTGTGGCCGATCGGTGTATCACGATGGTACACCCATCAGCCACAACATTAAAACCATAACATTGATCATCTTGTTACCATGCAATGTCCTACTGGGAATCCTTGAGTCCTTGCATTCATGGTGATGCCACTTAACATATACCACCCACCCAAACACTGTTGTAGACAACATTGACCCCCTCCTGGCAACAGTACTCCCCAATGGCTGTTGCTAACAATGTACCCTGCCACACAGCAAAAGCTGCTCAGGGATCATGAACATGACAACAAGGCCAAGGCTTTGACAGATCCAATCAAGCATCTGCAGGGTGTGCTGGAAGAAGTACAATTAATGGAGACCCCACCTCGCAACCCACAGGACTCAAAGGATTTGCCACCAAGGCCCTAGACACCACAGGATACCTCCAGAGTTCCTGTGTTCATGCCTCAACTGTTCAAAGCCAAGTCCAATCCAAAGTGGCCCCCTCAGCTCCCATGGATCAGGCTTGTTTCAGCATGTCCTATTGATACTCAGTCAGATTGGGATCCATGAAATTTGGAGGCTAGGTCGAAGCTTTGAGCTCTTTGTTGTGTTCCTCAGGTCATTCATTTGAGAAGTTTTTGTGGTATGCCAGGCACATTGTCCTGCTGGGGGGGGGGCACTGTCATCAGTGAATGCCGTTACCATGAGTGGGTGTCGTTGGTCTGCAACAGTGTTTGGGTGAGTGGTGTTTGTCAAGTGGCATCCACATGAATGCTAGGACCCAAGGTCTCCCAGCACAGCATTGCATTGTAATGAGATGATAAGTGTTATTTACCTCACCTGTCAGTTCTTTTAATGTTGTGAATGAGACATGGATAAAGAACAGCCCTACTAAAATCCGTGAGATATACTGTACCCACTACTTTGTCCTAATCTCACTAGAGGAGACTTGATTATCCTTTTACTACTATACTGTAATACAAATCCTGTTACTGCATATTAATGAAAATTCCGTTACATTTCTTAATGCCATGTAAATTATTTAACACTCTTATGTCAGGAGTGTTTTAAATGACTTAATATGTGATCACCAGGGTCTCTTACAGTTAACAGTCTGATTGGTCTAGACAGCTCAGTGACCCCTATGAGCCATTCTCCCTGCACCTCCACTGTGCTGTCCTCTCTGTTCTTATCATTTTTCAAGGTGTAAGGTTTACTGGCATTGACATTCCCTCCCCGGGCCTCCTGCTATGATAGGTGGGGCGCTTCCTGTCCTGTCCTGTCAAAGACTTGCTGGAAAGCTCTTCGTCAGGTGCACAGTCTGAGAGATTGTGTGTGTGATTTGTAGATGCAATAGAGGAAGACATCATTTAAACACTAAGTGCAACTGCGGGAGCACGCCAGTACTTGTAATTGAATGTACATTTGCAGCAGAGAGCGAAAGAAAGCACTTTGTGGTGAAAGGGTTTTTATGAAACTACAACACAAAAGCAGACAACCAGTTCACCAAGTTCAGTAATTCCAAAAATGGGGTGGGGTGGTGGTGGGGGGGGGATGCAAATTGGATTGTTTTCGCTTCAACAATGGCCAAATTGGATTTGCTGCTGGGTGTTTGTTTGATATTGGAAACATTTTATGGCTACTCTAAGCTCACATGTTGAATAGACTGAGCTAAATTTGGCCCAGTTTGAAAGGTTTTCATTTTGAGTCTCCACGAGACTCTTCTGTGTCTGTTTCTGTTGTCTGTTCTGAGTTCCAGTTATCATAAACTTCGCATGCATAATGATGTGGCTCAGCATCAGGGTCGCCCTCAGGCCTATGGTGAGAGCAAAGTTGCCATACCGATGGCCCGCATCAGGTGCAGGAATAACCCATCACATGAGATGGAGTAGCCACGTGATGCATTCTGCTTTTTTAGAAAGAAGCTTCACCCCTAAGCATGTTTCAACTATAAACAAGAGAACTGGAGAGCCATTTTGTATCATATGATGCCCATGTGAATATGTGACTAAAGGCTGCTCTGTCTGTAATAAATCTAGTATTGAAGCATTGCTGACAGAAATACCATCCTCAAACTGTTTTCTCTCTTATTTACAAAAAGGATCTACAGCTGCCTTTTCCTTTTTTATCACGTTGTTGGGGAAAATAAAATGCCACCACACTGGTTGCACCAGTTTGTTACACAACACCTGGCTGCCTGCTCCGTCTTTAGTCTATCAGGGTTATAAAAGCCTTTTTCAAACCAAACACCAGCTGTCACGCACTTGTGATCACAGAAAATGTTTTTTTAATTGACTCATCAACGGGCATCATGTTTAGATTAAAGGTTATTTACTCCCTGGGCTAACATTGCTAACATTGCCAACAAGTGCCGCTAGATATTGCCCCATGGTTATTCTTTGATTGGAAATCCTGAGAAAAACCTTATTTTATTTTTATTATCTCCTCGTCTTCATGAGACTATCCTGAAGGAAGTGCTGTAAAAACCACCCTGTTCAACCTTTAGCCCTTTTGGTTGCAGTCTTTCAATGTGTGCAGAAGAGCTAATCGCACAACCGTCCCCTCTACCCTGCTACAATCCTGTTATACAGCCCACTGTCACCTTTGACCCCAGACACTCGGTGTGATTGTGCTCAACTTGAAAGAGTCTACTATTCTGTGAAATAAAAATAGTTTAGTTGGATAATGAGTGATTGGGCTTAGCAGTCTCAACCGGATGTGTTCCTCTGAGACCTTCCTTTTAGATGGTTTTCAGAAAGGATTGCACTTCAGTTATTTTCTTCTTTTCTTGTTCCTGGTATCTCTGAACACAGTTTTGGCTCTCTGTTTCATGACTTCAGGGGGAAGTGTTGCTTACACTTTTGAGGATAATGGCACTAAATTAGTCTCACAGTATTTAGATTAATCTGTCGGGTGGATTTTCCCTGAAGCTGTGCATGCCCGACCTGGCCTGTGCTGCTATCTCTTGCCTTCCTATAGAGGAGAACATGCTGACATCTGAGTGCGTTTTGATCCGCTTTAATGCAGTTTGCTTCAGGTTTTGTTTTCTCACTCTCCTTCTGGTTCACCTCCTGGCTGCCAAGCCTCCCTCCCTCTCCTCCTCCCTCCTTCTGCACACTTTTTGTGATCACTGGACAACAGCCTCAGTAATGAGGATGAAAATGCAGTATGACAGGCAAAATTGTTCTGTGTGTCACAGGTATTTAAGAGATGGGGCAGAGAGGATTAAGAAGGGAAGAGTTGGTAGCTGCGTTTACATCTTTTGAATTTTTTTTAGCCGCCTACCAGTCTTTTCATAGAATAAGAGGAGACACGGTGGGCTATAACACAATCCTTCTTTTGTCTGGGTGACCTGAGACAAATCTAATTTCTCAGCTCTTTCTGCTCATAGCTGCTACCTTGTCCTATTGATCTGGCTCACCACTTAAAGCTTGTCTGCCTTTAGCACTTTGGCATCTTTTTTATTTTTATCCCTTTCCTGTTCTCTTGCGAGTTGTTTTTTTGCTGGTCCATTTACACCAGTTCCACGTGAATGGGTGAATGATTGATGAACATGGCGAGGGACAATGATGTCCCTCCATTGTAGATCTTATATAACAGCCCCCTGCAGGGGTTACAGGCCATGAATGTGCCTATGTAGTCATGTACACATGTCTCGTAGAGTGCTGCGTGGGTGTATGTACACCCTCTGTCTACACATTACATGTAAAGACTTGATGACCTGTGGTGACATTATTTGTCTATTGAATTTTAAGATGTTTTCTCTTTCAGTATTGCTCTTATCAAGACTGTGTGGGTAATGGCAAACAGTGATTTTATTTGAGTTACAGAGCTCTGAATGTGTGTGCACTCTTCCATAACTGCGCAAGAACATTTACCGTATGAAAGGAAGTGATAATACAGACGATATGAAAATAGGTTTGTACATGTAAAACATTTTTGATTTTGTAAATATTGTCAAGAGTAAAACAAACGAGGCAGAAACTTAATTAGAACATCAAGTTGTTCAGAAGAGAGGAGGAAAATAATAACCATTGTCCATTTAAAGGAGACATATGCCCAGGTTCATAATTTTATTTAAGGTTACCAACATGCTTTAGTGCTAAAAAAAAAAAGAAAAACCCATCAGTTTTTTCATAATGTCCAGTGCTGCAGTACTGTATTTCCCCTCCATCTGAAACACCCTGTTTTAGCTCCTGTCTCTTTGAGGTCCCCCCTCCCAAAAAGGGGGGACAATAACAGAGCAGCTGTGCTAAATCAAATCCTACATGCCAAACTAGCTGCTAGGCACAAGTTATGAAAAATATCTGACATGGTAGTGTGATGTCACAAAGTCACAGAAATAAAGACGGAACTACTGATGAGGCATTTCAGGAGCAGTATTTTCTGTGGGAGAGAGGAGCTTCTGTTGGTGCATTCCTTTTTAACTTTCAAGATCTTTTACATGTACAAGAATATACAGTATATAACACTGAAGGAAAGGACAGAAATGAAAAAGCATAATAGGTCTCCTTTTTAAATTTACGTTCACTGGATTCGGAAGCTGCATTTGATTAACTTCACTACACCTTGCCCTCAAACACATTGGGCTTTAGTTATATGTTGTTTTTACCCCGAGGCTCGTATAGCAGCACTGCTGTGTGAGTCATCGAGATACATTCAGTGGTTTACCCTCATTTTTCATCCGTCTTTTTGAAGGTGTATTGCCAAACATGCTTAAACCTGCAGATACCCAGTTTCAGTATTGATTGTGACAAATGAATCATGTGAACAGTGCATTTGCCAACTATGTCGCTGCATCATTGTCTGTGTAGGCCCGGGTTTGCCTATCTGTGGGACAGTGCGCTGTGCTGTCTTTGCTGTAGGTGTGGCCAGTATGAGGACTGGTACTGGTCATGGCAGGACAGCTGGTGCCAGGACTCACCCACACACGCAAAAACACACACATCGAGATTCACAGCCTGTGACTTCCTGTAGTTGGACCATGATCACAGCCTTTTTGCTCTGCTGCACCCGCTTAAACCTCAATAACTCAACTAACTCTCCCCCTCTAACAAAAGTTGTTAACCTCCTTTCTATACAAATAAGGGCCTCTCCACCAATCTGTCTGCTGGTTCCTTCCTGCCTCAGACCCTGTATCTCTAGGGATTCAGGCAAGTGTGATGTAAAGAACTGTGGTCTAAATTAACATTTGACGCAATGGATGAATGGCAGAGGTCCGTAAGCACAGGCAAGAGTTTTACAGACCAGACAGGTTTTCAGTGTTTTAGCATTTTGACAGCTTTATTTCAGTAATGCCTTCTCTCTGGATAATCCCAGTTAAACAGCTTAGAGGAAGAGCAGGGAAATCTGCACACTCCAAGTGCGAGATAGGGTGCATTCACTCTATTACACGTTTTGTTAGAAAAAAACCAAAATGATCCCTCAATCCAATTTCATCCTGATTATAAAACGCAAGCTTCACAAGTATACTTGGTTTCCTTTTCCTTAAGGAGCAGATCCAGTGTCTGCCAGGATCAGCAGATGTACCTTAGTGCCCAGGTGTCAGCCATTGAACAGAAAATCTCACATGGTCACATTGATCCACACCACTACATGGAGTGATTACGTTGATTGTCCAGATCAACTCTTCTTAACCAAGAGCACTTTCGCTATAAACTATAAAAAATAATAATAATTGTGATTTGACTAGACAATGTATACACAAACAACCAAATAAAATTACCAGTTGGAGAGGGCTGGGTCTACATGAATAATTTCCGTCGACACATCGTCCCAAACAACCAAGGGAGTAGGCGAAAGTGGTAGTACCCGCAGAGGCTGAGAATATCAACCCTTCAGTAGCCCCATTGAACAGCCATTTTTTGAAATCCCATCATTTAACATAACATGTATCCTGTGCCGACATGTAGCTTCTGTATTTTCTGCATAAACAACACAAGACAAAACAGGCTAAACTACCTCGTACATAATGTTCGGGTCCCGTAAGAATAATTTTTAGCATGTCCAGTTGTAGAGAAGCTAACACTGACATAATTATGCCCGCGTCTTTCGGTCGCACAGTAGGGAAATAACCGTACCGTAAGACGCTAGCATACAATCTGAAAAGAAAGCACTAGTTTGGGCTGTTCAATGCACTATTTTACATAGGCTAGACATACATAGGTAAGATGTTTATTTTTGGAATTCCTCCTGGGTGACTTTTCTTCTTATTTATTTTGTTAGATGCTACATCTGGCATCAGAATGCATTAGTTTGCACAATTTAATTCATCACACAGAATCTTATATTGGAGAGATTCTTGAGGAGCAATGCTCCAAGTGTCATGTTAAAGAGATGTTTAATAAATATTGAAATGTTAACAAGAAATGTTTTGATATCCATATTGTGTGAATAGTTACATTGATCAAGTAATGTGACATAATTGGTAACTGAAAAATTGATCATTAGATTAATCCTTACCTTAAGTAAATTTACAATAAATAGTAACCTGTCTGTCAGTCTGTCAGGGTCAGTCTCAGTAGTTAATAGTTCAAGTTGAAGTAGTTAGTTAACAATAACGTAGCTGCCTTTGAAATATCTCATTGCAAGTTCCTGTTTACCTCTGAGAAAGTATCCCAAACATTTACTCATTATCACTTTTAAGGTTAGAAGGTCAATTTTTCCTTTCCTTTCCAAACATTTGATACTTTTGGCTGCTTATGACAGCAGAGCGTTACACAGTGCTGTGCATCATCTCCGTCTACCACCAGCTCCGCCCTTACCACCCACGCCCCCTCCAGTCTGACTGGCACCCAGAGTGAGACATCAGGTGACTGGTGCAGCTGTGCCTTGCAGGAGGATCTGTGTCAGTTTGCATCAGAGCCCACAGTGGTGGACAGCCAGCTGACCTGGTTGGAGTATAGCCTGCTCAGCCTGCAGCAGCCACAGCCCACTTGTTTCCCGAAGGAAGCAGCATCCCGTCAGTGCAAAGCTTGCTCTCTCTCACTAAGGGTCATGATTTGGATTTTGTTAGAAAGTGGAATTTCGACTTGAGAAGGTGACTTCTGCAGAATGCCTAATGCTGATGCCAAAGTGCATTGCTGGCTTTAAAAAGTTGAATAAGATCAATAGTGTATCAAAGATGCAGAATATTTTAAGGCCTGTGGAAACTTTTTTTTTATATTGGTATGAAGAAGCAGCTGAAGGAGTATGAATTATTGGGAAATTGGAGGAAAGCCTCGACACTATGCATTGGACTGAACATTTGCATAAATGTCAGTGTAGGAATGCTCAGAAAATTATAAAGTTTAAAGTGTGTGTGTGTGTGTGTGTGTGTGTGTGTGTGTGTGTGTGTGCATTAAACTGTACTAATTAGTAAATCTATAACAGCTGTGTTTCCCCAGCTGTAATCCAAGCTTGCTGTGGTGATGGTTAATGGTGTTTGACTCCTCTCTCAGAGTGTTTATTTCACAGAGGTTTTAGCTGAGATGCACCTCTCATTCACTGGCTTCTACCTCGAAAGAAGAAACCCATTCTGCCTAAATGATGATATCTTTAGAGATAGGACACCCTGCTGAGCATACTGTATGAAATTTGCGTGTAGTGTCAAAAATGTAAGAACTGTCAGGGTTAAGGAAAGCTGCTGTTTCAATTTCCCCCCTGAAGGTTTTGCTCTCAGATAATATGAGGTTCAGTGTGGCAGTGTGATTTATGCTCCTGTCCCTTGGAGGCTCATGGAGCCAGAATTGCAAGTCTGTTTGTTTCTTTTCTGTGACTGGCACGAAATGTCCTATATTTTTGTATTGAGTGGAAGTTGTTGAAGGGGAGTGCAAGTTGAGGGAAATTTGGTTAAATAAAAATGTTATGTCCCCCACTGTAGCTATGAACAATCCACCCCACACACAACTAGTGTGAAAATCTATAGAAGCAGTGCTCGGTGCAACTATTTCGTTTGTGTATAATGTGCAGCTACACATTTTTCCTGTGTCGCACCTGATTTTTTAGCATTTATTTGCAACTTTCTAATAATGACGTACTGTAGTGCTGCAGAGTTGTCCTGAGCAACATGTCTTGCTCTCCAGATTTAAGAAAACATGTCTCTTTGGTACAGACCCCAGAAAGTGTCACATCATCATGATTTTAATAGTTTCTTCAGTTAAAATGAAAATCGTGTTATTGGTATGATTGTTTTCATCATATCGGTACAGCCATAATTTAATTGTGTTATTGGGTGCACATTATGTGCTGGTGCACCTAAATGAAAAAGTTGGGCACACCATTGCAACCAGTGTAAAATCTGGCTCCGGAGCTCTGAGTAGTGCTGAAAATTGCGTGAAAAATAAAACCAATTGTGTATGAAGTATGGACGAGTTGATGTGAGAAAGTGTTTTAAAAATTATTGAAGTTTGAATAGAGTTTCTATGTGAGTTCTTGAATATGTGTGAAGAGGTCCAAGATGAGTAGGTCAGAAGTTAAGATCAGAGGTGAAGTTGAATGTTTTTTGAAAAGTTTTAATGCGATTTGAAGTCGCTGAAATTAGTTTCTAGCTGAAAGACTGATTCAGTAAGATTCAAAAGTATGGGATATCTGAGCAATCTGCCCATTATTTTTAATGAACATTTCCCAGAGCCATTGATTATTTCTGAAAGTATGACAGGTATGAATGAAAAGGCTAAGTAGCATACCATTCTCAACTGATCTGATTATTGGATGTTTGAATGATGTTTCTACACTTGGTAAATATGGAAAGAAAAAGAAAAAGAAAAAGCATCAGACAAATACTGAAGAATTTTCATGTAGAAAAAAAAACTGTGAATTCTTCCAGCATTGACACTGATAAATATGCTTTTTACTATCAGGAAACAGACTGGAGTGGTTTTGGCTCAACTGGTGCTGTCAGGTTACCTCTGGCCCCAACTGATGTGCTGTTGGTTTTATGTTTTCATGTTACTACTGCTGTCTCCGTGTCTGAGTGGGTAGGGCGTTTAACACGGGGTGCTATCTTAATTATGCTGCTGCTGCAGGTCAATCATTTATAGCTCTTGCCTAACTGCGTCTCAGTCAGGATAATCAATTTATTGTGTTTCAAATTGTGTGTTTGTTATCCACTGCCAAATATGTTTTCTAAACTGTGTCTTAATTGTGTTTTTCAGAAACTGGCAGCAGAGTGTCAGAGTGCAGGCTACAGTGGCACATTGATCCCTTACAAATGTGACCTTTCCAACGAAGAGGAGATCCTGTCCATGTTTTCTGCCATCAAGACGCTACACAAGGGCGTGGACGTGTGCATCAATAATGCTGGACTGGCCCATAATGAGCCTTTGCTCAGCGGAAAGACAGAGGGCTGGAGGAACATGATCGATGTGGGTGGAATACAGATACACAGATATAAACACTTAGGCTCGAGGCAGCTAGAAATAAACTTAGGGCCTTTTGTAGTTAGAATATGGACAGTTAGAATCGTCCGCTTAAATCATTTTGATTTTATGGTCGCTCTGCTCAAACAAGAAAGCAAAAGGAGGAAGTGTAATTTAACCAGTACGAGTGGAAGTCATATGAGTTAAAGCAGAAATGTTTGGATATATAGTTTTCACACACACACACACACACACACACACACACACACACACACACACTACTCCCCCTCCCCTCACAGAGGCTGCTTCATTGGCTCTGAGGAGCAGCCCTGGCACAGCAGAGGCCCACTAATGAAAGCCAGCACTATTTCTCTTGTTGGGACATTCTGATTCATTGAGCTCTTGACCACTGAAGACCCCCTGCTCGAACGTCGCTGTCCCCAGACTCCTGCTGCATTCGCAACGTTCGCCCATCTGTTGTCATGGCAGCCCACGTGAATGTGTACAGCAGTGTATTTTTAGCCTGTGTTTAATCTGTACGCTGACCTTGTTTGGTCACTTCCCCCTGTCTTACCACCACGTTAGATTTAACCTGCCGTCTATCAATGTCACTACGGGAGCAGTTTATAGGGCGGCAAGCTGGATCGGAGCAGTGGGTTCAGATGGTCCAACACAGTGACCCAGTGAACATCAGTCAACTGAACTGACAGTCTCATCAAACTTCCCAAAAAAACAGAGTTCTGCAAATTATATTCACCTACTCGTGCTCTGTTCACATAGCATGACTTTAACTTATTGCCTTCTTTGAATATAGTGTATTAATATAGACAGATGGTAACATCCACTGGCTGATATATAAATGGTCTAAGTTGCCGTCTTCTCCTCCCTTGCAGGTAAATGTCCTAGCCTTGTCTATCTGCACCCGGGAGGCGTACAAATCAATGAAGGAGAGGAATGTGGACGATGGCCACATCATCAATATTAACAGGTAAAGTTGAATCTAAGAACAAACGTATTGATTAGTTAAAAAATACCTCAGCCAGTTTGTTGAGGTGGTTTTAATCAGGAATGCTTTAAGTAAAGGCAGTTGTGAGGGGCCTGGAACAACGTGAATATGTTATTGAATTCATATCTACATTTTGATTTATGTCATTGCAGTTGATATCAAAATATTAGACTTATTAAAATACTGTTGTTTAATTATGAAGATATATTAAATGATTCTATTACTTGATTAATGACAAATTCAAATGTTTGGAGGCTAGTCTGGGTATGTAAAGCAATTGACTTGTTTCTACCTCTAACAGTATGGGTGGGCACCGAGTGGTGCCAAGTGCTGATGAGCATTTCTACTGTGCCACTAAATATGCTGTGACTGCTTTGACTGAGGGGATAAGGCAGGAGCTTCGAGAAGCAAACACCCACATCAGAGCCACAGTAAGTTTGCTGTCAGCATCAGTGACAGAGTGTGCTATAGAGTGTTGCAGGAATGAGTCCTAGAACAGATATAAGTAAACTAACATTAACTCTTTCCTTCTGGTGATTGTATTTACGCTTCAGAAATTGCAAAAGCGGTGTTCATCTGTTCAGATGATTTTAGCACACTAAAAGTTCAAGTATCATACACTTTTTTTGCCTGAGTTCTTGCTTGAGTTTATATTGTGCAGTAATCTAAAATCCAGTTGAAAAATCTGATATGCTTTATGTCGAGGGAAGCAGGCCAATGCTAACTTCTAAAATACATCATCCTTGCACTGTCACATTGGTGACTTTACATACAGTGTGCCCTTATTTTGAAATGAGTTTGGGAAAGCTTCTTTTGTCTTCTTTTGTATGTAAACAGGACGTACTTCTAATATATTTTCCTCCCCCGCAGTGTATATCTCCTGGAATAGTGGAGACTGAGTTTGCCTTCAGGCACCACAACAGTGATCCAGAGAAAGCAGCTGCAGTGTATGAGAGTATGAAAGTAAGAGCGCATTTTTGACTGAGAGTCAACAGATGTGTTTCACTTATTGGTTGCATAAATAATACCTCTTTTCTCCACTTTCCAGTGTTTGAAAGCAGAAGACATAGCCAGTGCAGTCACATTTGTCCTCAGTGCCCCTCCTCATGTCCAGGTACTTCTCTCTCTCTTTTTTTTTTTTTTATCTCACCAGCTTTTTTTTTTAAAAGCGTATCAGCATGGAATACTGTTTGGTTTCCGTATTGATAATTTTTATTGTTTCATCAGATTGGAGATGTGCAGATGAGGCCAGTAGAGCAGGTGTCATAGCAGTGAAACGGGAAGCTGCAGGAGGAGCAGACAGACGGCAGCCTTGGTGACTCCTTAGCGACCTCTGCTGGGCAAGGGGGGGAGGGGGGAGGGGGTAAAACAAATCAACTACAGCTGTGTTGGATCTACAAGGATGTGGTCAAAGAGGGCTGGAGCCTTAAGGAGGCTGTGCGAGGAAATGAAGGGCGTGGACTTTGTAAACCACTGCGAAAAATACTACTGAATGCGGCGACCTGGTATTTGTGAATTGTTGAGCCCAGTCCTCAATGAGCTGACTCCAAACTACAGTAGGAACAAATAAGAAAAGGAAGGAGTTGCTGCTGTGCTATGTGGTCATCTGCACGACCATCACTTCAGAGGGAAGAGTATGCCATTGATTGCACATGTTCTTTTTTTTTTCTGTTTTTTGTTTTTGTAGGTCATATGACATATCTTTTTGAAAAATAAATGGAAAGAGTAATTGCTGTTTATAAAAATGACCTTTTTTTTTTTATAAATATTTTAACTTTTGATCATAGTATTGATCTCATACTCACTAACCATAGACAATACTTTGTCGTACTCACTGTAACTTAACCATCAACAGTTTGTCCATCACACCACCTTTACTCTATATGTGTTCACAGAGACATTCAGTTGCCCGTGTTTGAATCTATCCATTTTCAACCCATTGTCAGGATTCAGGAAGAAATGCATAAGAACGATACTTTGTCTGTTAAGCACACACGTTTCTACAATCCACCTTTTTGCCTGTGTAATTTCAGTTGTTCTGCACTTTGGATTCTTATATGAGGAGTTACGAGAAGGAAACACTGGCAACTTATGTAGGGGAAGAAACTAACTCCATGCACATGTATACCCTAGAAATGTCTACCTTTCAGTGGAAATTTCTCCTTAAATGATTAAATAAAAATGATTGCCTACAAGAAGGTTATGGTTTGTGGTATGTTCACAGTACAGAGTGTTATAGTCAGCTTGTCATTACAGAACAAAGACACAAGCTGTGGACTTTGTGACAGGTTTTTTTTTTTTTTATTGCATCTTATATGACATGAAAGACCGTTGCATGACCCATGTACTCCTCTGTTTACCACCATTGTTTATCAATTTTATCAGTAGTGCCCTGTTGCTTTTGACCTAATGAGTCAGCCACAGTGAATTGTTTTCTTAAAAAAAGGACTGCTCTACCAGTCTCAATGTATTTCACAATTGCATCAGCAGACATGACCATCAGGTGGCAGCATTAGCAAAGTTAAAGCTTCAAATGAGGGCAGGGAAAAGTGACCGTGACACAGATGTACACACAGCAATAACAAGGGTCTTAACACTGTCTTTCCACTGCATCTTATCACATCAAATATGAGCAAAACTTTCAACAAAATCTCACAAATCAAATTCATAGGCTCACAAAAATGGTCAATTTGTTACATCTGCATGGCAGATACGCAGCAACATATTTTCACAATTCTGTAAATCATTTTGTAGTATCTCTCTGTTTGACTTTCTTACCAGGAGTTTGTGTAAGGCTTAAAGCAAATGGCAGATAATCATGTGATTAATTCAAGCTTAGTAAACCTCTGCCACTCTGAATGGCTAGATGAACATTATGACTGTGCAAAGCACAGAGGTATCAGAACTTCGCCTCCACAGGAGGATTAACAGCAAGATCGATGCTGGAGCTGATGTCAGCTATGTCTCGACCTCCATTCTTCCCTCCCCTCTCATAATATGCCGCATTTGACTTTTCATCCAGCGCATACGGTTTGATGGACAGCTTCAGTCTCTGTCAGAGAAATGGATCAGTAATGTTAGCACAGCTTGATTTTTACACTAGTGTGACATAGCAACACAAATACATGGGTACTACCTACAATAACTGGGGATGAAAAGAGAAGGAAAAGGTAAATATAGGTCACCTGTTTGAATGAGCCAGGGAGCACCCACAGTGTGTGAATGGCACCCAAAGGAATCCAGATGATGGAAGCCAAGGCAATGACCCAGCCGACCCCCTGAGCCCAGGGAGGGAAGACATAGTCCTCATAGCGGGCAGGTTTGAACTGGATGATGGAGAAGATCAGGATAACCTGTGACAGGAACATTTAAAGCTTAGCTGGGGGAAAAGTCTTCCATTTGAACCATGTTGATGAAGAAGCCTGTTGACGTACAGTGATCAGCACAGGAGCAACTACCAGCCAACACACTCTGAAGAAGAGGTGTGCTCTTTGTCCAGTCATCTCTTGTAGGTTGTCCGAAAGTCGTTTCGCCCCTGCACATGGAAAGCTTCTTCAGTGGACAGCATTTAAAGGATAATTTCACCCAAAAACCGAAAATTCAGTTATTATCTATCCACCCATCTTCATGTCGATGGGAAGTTTTGAAAGTTAACTAAAATAATTCTGGTGTTTCAGAGTAAAACAGCATTGCAGCATTCTCTGAAACAACCAAAGTAAATGGGGACTTGTTTGAAAATGTAAAAAGAAAAATTATTGTGGACCTACCTATCTTCACCTGACTTGAGGGTGAATAGATAACTACTAGATTTTCAGTTTTTCATTTACATCTAAAAAGACATACAACTGAACAGGCTTTTTCTCACCATAACTCCAGCAGATGGCAATAACCTCAAAGAATGCAAGAAACATGATGGACACTATGGCAGTGTAATGGTCCATCAGCTGGAAAACATAGATTCCCACCTGAAGAGAAAACAGCAGGTACATGAGATGAATGACGTTTTCATTTCAATTAAAATTGGTTGAAAATTCATCCAGTAAATCACAATCAATACCTGCATGACACAAGGAATTCCCAGGAGGAAAGCACAGCCGCAAATAGCAAGAACAAACAGTTCCTTACGCTTGAAGAACTTAATCAGAGTTTGATAGAATTCATCCATGAAACTGGTCACCAGCACTTCAACCATAGCAAACTGGCAAAAACAAAACAAACAAAGAAGTCATACTGTAGCTCTGTAGGGTAAGTGCATATTAGTCCAGTCACCAGAATAAAATGCTGCAATTTTACGTTTCTGAAAATCACAAATAAACAGAAATGTGTGTCATACATATCATTATCAACACGTTGACAACATGTGTCATATCATGTTCACATAACATGAATATGAGCTAAGTTCAAGGTCAGCGACTGCAGAAGAGCTGAGCGAGAGGAGGTGTAAAGTTTCAACATATCTGTAGTTTGCAGAATTGCACATTGCCACTATTATATTCTGCAGATTGGTTTGCGGAGATTATCACACTTTTTTTTCAGTGGATTATCCCTGAAAGTGGGATGTTTTCTCCATTAACTACCTCACTGTCCAGTCCAAGGCAAAGAAGCATGAAGAAGAACAACACTGCCCAGAGCTGAGACACGGGCATGCTGGCAAAGGCTTGTGGGTAAACAACATAAACCAGTCCTGGACCTAGATACACAACACACACGCACACAAAGACAAACGTGTCAGTGTAGCATCGCTGATTTAGAAAATAAATCACGAGTCGACTCAAAATAAGGAAAACTTTTACATGAAATTCTGAAAATTATAACAGCACAATATACCCTTATAGAAAAACCACAAGAATATCACATGATTTTGTGATTTTGCTCATGTAAATTTAACCTGTGAAAGCATCCAAAATCATGTGTGAAATATGTGGAACACATTTTGCACAAGTGAAACATGTACTTTGCACATGGGACACATGTTTTTGCAACCTCTTTGTGGTTTAATATGCAAATCATAAGACATTTCCCATGTTAAAGCTATCGATTTACATGTAAAACGCCGTTGGGATTACATGTAAATTCCCATGTGAAAGCTATGGCATTACATGTGAAACCCGTTGGAGTACATGTGAAAACTATGAGATTACATAGGGATTCAATGTGAAACCTAGTCCTATGTGAAACCTGTGGGACTACATGCGAAACTCATTGTAAATACCCATGTTAAAACAACATCAAAATGTGATCAACCTCAGTGATTACTATACAAAAACACAAATGTATACTGTATTCACTCATTTGGGGGAAACAGGATCATATCTTATGGATAAAATGTTTTCTGGTTTTCCCTCCAATGTCCTCCGGCTGGTCTGCCTGGACCCTCAGTGATATGCAGAGCCACATGAAGTCTTAACATGGGTTTTACACGTAATCCCATTGGTTTAACATGGGAATTTCCATCGCCGAACATAGAATATACCGCAAGTCATAACATGTGCTCCATATGATGCAACATGTGATTACGTGTAACTACATGTTGCATTATGTTATTACATATGTCCACATGGGAAATTCATGTTTTTTCTGTGACGGTATGGAAACTATTTTAGCATCTCTAGCACAACCACTCAGTGAGGTTCGACTCCAAATATATTAAAGTCTTGAAATCAAAATGTATCTTTGGAATGTGAGCTGTTTATAAATTTAGTTGGGAAAATGGGTAAGTTCATAGCTAGACTGCTCTTCCTCCCCTTTGTCATATTAACATAGCAGAAATTAGCTATTCTGAGTCATTTTATTGGATTGTAGCTGTAGTTATACCTGTAACACCTGTCATTTTATTTATTTGTTCATATGATTGTATTAAATTCTCAGTCACATAAGTATTGTGAGAGAAAAAGTGACACTAAAGCTGTAATGTAATAATAAAAAATAATTATCTCAAGTAAAACCAATCCCCCAGGAGATATCAGTGGAGATTATTTTTTATTGAGTTGTTTGCTTACCATCCACAGCCAGATCGCTGATGGGAATGCTTTGCAGATAAGACATGTAGCCAAAGGCAGAGAAAATTACAAAACCTGCCAGGATACTGGTGAGGGAGTTGATGATGGCTATAGTCAGAGTGTCCCTGTGGGGGGGAAATGGTATTACTTACTTTCTACCCAGAGATCATTACTGTCACTGTTGTGAGGTAAAATGAGCACAAGATTATTACTTCAGAACATTGTTGTTGAAGGAGTTGTAGCTGGACATGGCCAACAGGGAGCCAAAACCGATCCCGATGGAGTTGAAGATCTGAGCTGCAGCATTTACCCACACCTGCAACACAGACAGATGTTCATCTTAAACCACTGATAACTGCCAGGACCAATTATCAGTATCCATGCCAATCTAAATACTAGTATAAATCTTTTCTCCCACTGCCCTGTGAAGGACATAAGCAGTTCCTATTTCCATTTTCTTGTCTCCTCTCGTTCCGATTTCTTACCTCCACTGAGAGCAGCTTATCCCATTCAGGCACAATGAAGAAGATTATTCCATCTACAGCTCCAGGAAGCTGAGCATTATTGATCAGCAATGCAATCAGGATAACGTATGGGAACAGAGCCGTGAAGTACACCACCTACAAACAAGAAACGAACAAGGGTCGTCATTCACTGTATTTCCATCTGTCTCTCTCCTTGTATCTGTCTTGTTTTCTCTCTCTCTTTTTACCTACCTTGCCTGTTGATTTCACCCCCTTAAAGATGCAGAAGTAAATAAGGATCCAAGCTAGAAGGAGAATAAGGAAAAGCTCCCAGCGAATCACTCCTGTTTCGTCTACTCCGCTAGTCTGCTCCAGCATTTTATATCTTAGAAGAGGACAAACATAAAGAGGGAAAGTAGTTATTGTGAATACTCTAAGAACAAATCTACTGAACACATGGCCATTAACAAACAGGTGGTTACAAAAGGGTGTCCTGCTGTACTTAATTAGTTCTTACAATCAGGTGGACAATGGGCAGGAAAGCAGCAGGGTTCCATTTTGGGCCCTTTAACGTTTCTGATCCACGCAGGCTGCTGTGTCATCATCATCTCACCACATTGATCATTGAGCATTCAAAAAAACATTGTCCCTTGTTAGTATTTATTTACAAGAATATACCACTATGGGTAGACTACTATGCCAGTAGTCTACCCATAGTGCTATGCCAGTAGTCTACCACAATAGGATGCAAATGGTAACCTCAGATAGGTACCCAGAAGATGAAACCCTTAAACCTGACTTTAGTGATCCCTACTAGGTCAGAGCATTTGATCATCCAGTCAAAATCTACACAATTTAGAACAATCTTTAGTACAAACATTCACAATCCTCAGAGGATGACTCCTGTTAACTTTGGCGATCTTCTGACTGTTTCTCTAGCTCTACCAGCAGGTTCACGTATGTGGGTCAGAATAAAACATTATGACAGCAAGTGGACGGATTATTGTGGAATTTGTTGCAGACATTCCTGTCTTTATGTTTATTTATGATCCCTGACCTGTTAGAATATAGAGCTATTTAACTCTTTATTTTATATATACATCACTCACAGCAGCTTTTAGTGAGATTTTAATCCGTCCAATAAAATCTAAATGAATGACTTTCCTATTATCTTCAACTGTATTTCTTAGATATTGCTCATTTTTCACCTCTGTTGCCTCCACAACCTTCATTCTGACCCTCTGGCCAATTATTACATTCATTTCAACACAACTGCTGGCAACCAAAAGTTAAATTTAGACATGACCTTTTATCTATCTAAGAAATAGTTTTTCTTTACAGAGAGGATTACAACCCAACAGAGCTCCTAGTGTGGTTACAGCAAAAACAATTCTGTTTCCCCGGAAACTCACATTCCATTCCTGCATTTATCCACCAACTACAGTTAGACCAGTTAATGAGTAAACCACTTTGAAAATGTGAGGTTTGCCCCCACTGTCTAAACAGCAAGACAGTAAAAAGACACAAGGAAGCTTATGATCCAGAATGCTAACTAGAGCTTGGAAAACTGCCCCTAAGCCCCTAAGTGGTACGCTCCCCTGAAAATATATACAACATGCTCACTGGCTATTGCCCAATCAGACCTCAAACCATCAGACACGTGTCTCCAGAATGTAGAATTAAAACTAAATCAGATGATAAAGTTCTTAAAATGCCGCTTTTCTCTCGAGCATTTGCTATTAAGTGTGTGTGTGTGTGTGTGTGTGTGTGTGTGTGTGTGTGTGTGTGTGTGTGTGTGTGTGTGTGTGTGAATTTTGCATGAATTTAGCTTTGAATAAAATGCTCTACG
>OMLP01044280.1:0-19220 GCA_900302685.1 Spondyliosoma cantharus
AAGGAGGTCTGCATATATAGTTCTGTATTGCTTGCTACTATTATTGTAGGCTAGTTCTTTTGTTTCATAAATGCACCAAAACATGGCATCATTGAAATGGAAAATGCAGAGTTCAAGTGGATGTATAAAAAGGCAAATACTCTAACTGCTGTGTTTACAGCTTGTTGTGCTACCGCAAAACTCAGTACATGCAGGCTTAAGGATTATAAACTTTACTTTCTCTTTATAAATGAGGCCAAACTTCTCAAATCTAAAGTGTTGTAATACACAAGCAGCCATACAAGACCTCAGCTGAGAGAAAATCTGAAATTGAAAACAAAGAAAGAACGAAAGAAAACTCTGGAACTAATCCAAAGGAAAACTTGTATTTGTCGGGTTTTTATGAATTTGCTTTTTGAGCTATGACATAATGGAGGACAGCGAATGTTCAGTGGAGCAACGGTCACAAACCTTGTGGTTGACTCTCCCTGCTCCTTCCTGGAGTTGACAAAAGAGAAGAAGAAAAAACAGTATATGAGAGAGCATCTTTTCATAATATCTCAGTGTCAACACGTTGCTTATAGAACCACACCAGTGCTTTTGCATGTTTTAGCCCATTTAAGCTGCTAACAATCACAGATTTTGCATTACACTGTTTCAGAAATCTGAATGCATAACTCTATTAGCAGACTCTTGAAACTCGTTGCAGTAATGTAACAGACAGCATCCAGAAATAATTATACCTGTATCATATCACTGTAACTGCATTACCATTTAATGTTAATGTATGACTGACAATCATTGATGATTATTATACTGTACAGGTATTGAATTTGGGAATTTGTAAATATTATTTAAAAAAACAGCAGCGGCCTGTCCTGAGAAATGCTGGGTAAAATCCTCAGGTTGTTAAGGCTCAAACCTGCAGACAGACTGGCACGGTCCTCTAAGTCAGCATGACGTTTGCATTAAGGGCTCTCTCAGCAACTGTTGCAGAAGATTTGAGGGTAGCGACACATCCATCAATAATAAGCATTCCCAGGGAAATAGACCTGAGCCAACAACAGGCTCAGTACAAACATGCAGATCAATGCAAATTAAGGAAGCAAGAGAAGGTAGCGTCTGAGCGACTGGATATCTGTCCACTTTATCACTTTAAGTCGTGGGTGTTTGTAAATTAAGTTCCTTTTGGCCTTGCAGGATATTTCCAGTCTCTATAGATGTATTTCATCATAACGTGCAGAGGGTTAGAAATCTAAGGCTGCTCAATTAATCCAAATGTTATCAAAATCACATTATGGTCAAGTGCAATATCCAAATTACAGAAGAAAATAAAAACTGTGACGGGGATTTTAACATATACATCTAGTGTCTATATTCATATGGAAAACAATGGGAAGTTCACACAGTACGTGCTGACATTAGTGACAACATTTTAGATTACGTGCTTTAATACATAAAGCCGTACGTGAACAGCAGGAATGTCATTAACGCTAACGTAACTTTTCTAATGCGTTGTTAGGAGCACACTTTTAACTGATGCCGAGCGTTGGTGGTTTGGGCCACATGTAATTATTATAAATGATTGACTTTGTGGAGTCTGGGTTTGCGTTATCAGTGCTACGAGTTGCTGTTTCTCGCTGGATTTCCATGTGTCACGTTAGCTAGCTAGAGCTGACAGGTGCCAGTCATAGTGAGGGGGTGTAGTTAGAAACGCTTAGGAAATGTGAGGATGATTGTCGAACATAAACCAGCCTCTGAATGCTGTGGCTGGATAAAATGTATATCAGAGCAGCAAAATGAAGGCTTTTAAGAGACTTAATGGGGCCTAGAAACGATTGGTCTTTTTGTTGGCTCATAAGAAGCAGAAAATCAATGCATATTTTCATATCTTAATAAAGAAAAGCATATAAGATATATCAAACAGTAAGACAGCGCAGGGAAAAGTGAAAAGGATTAACAATTTAAAAAAAAGAAAAGATCATTTAACTTAAAATACACACTGAGGTACAGGAAAAGTAGACTCGAGTGCACAGACACTAAATACAGAGAGCAGCTGCCAGAGTTGTACCTACTTTGTGGGGCTGCAGGTATGTAGCGCCTTCAAGTGAGGTTTCCAGGTAGCGATGGAAACCGAGTTCTCATCAGCCGCATAACTACGCCAAACACACTGCATGCAGAAAACACAAAACCAGGAAGAAGAGAATGGGAAAAAAAAGACCCCCCCCCAAAAAAAAACAAACAAAACAAAAGATAAATGGAAAGGATAAAAAATAAAAACGTTTGTAAGAAGGAGGAGGGGGAAGAGGACGAGGAGAGCAGAAAGAAAACAAATGAAAAAAGCTGATTAGTGAAACCAAAATACATGTGTGTCACACGTCTGCTGTTGGGCAGAGGTCAGGCATGGATACATGCCTGTGGGGAGGCAGGAGGCTCTCATAGTGCCGCCACGAGGCATTCAGGTAGGGCCTGGTGCTGTCGGTGGAGTAATAACGCCACGCAGCCTGGTACAACGCGAGGACAGACAGGATGACGAGGAGGAGGAGGAGACCAGAGGGTCGTGAAGGTCAGGAAAGGAGGAGAAGGGAACATAGGATGGGAAGCCAAAAAGGAATAAAGGTGAAGCAAAAGGGAGGGAAGATGGTGAGAGGGCGGGGGAAGAGCAGGAAGCGTGTGGAGGACAATGTGAGGTCAGCACCACTGATATTCAGGATGAAACAAACGGTGTGTGTGGAGATCAGGCTGGAGAAGGAGGAAATGTGTACAGCAGACGTGAGAGGGTTGGCAGGAGTGACTCGGTTTGGTATTTATGGGCTTAAATACAGGAGAGTCTGGAAGGGCAAATCCCCATTAACATTAAAGAGTTAACTGCAGAGTGAGGATGAGGGGACACAGGGCTGGACAGAGCGATGCTACATACTATCTACTTTCTATTGGGCAGTACCAGAGTTTCATAGAGTCCATGGAGGGGAAAGAGAAAGTGGACAATGATAAAACCATTTAAACACTTTTCTATCATTCAGGCATTCAGCCTACTTAGACGCTGTGATGAACCGTTTGAGTGACGGCAACGATACTTCAACAATGTCTTAATTTTCCAACCCAAAAAAACAGTAAAGTGTGTCAAAGAAACGTAAAGAGAGCAGGCTCTCGGCTTTACCTGGATGAGGTAGGCGGCTGGGTTCCTCCTTTTCTCAAAGTGCTTCTGTCTGTGCTGCTCCTGGACCTTCAGGGCAAAGCCTGAGCCCAGAATACCCTGGTGTGATATTAATAGGAGTAAATACTGGATGTGTGTGTAGGTCAAAGATTCACAAGCATCACTGAGCTTATTTTTTTGCGAGAAGGAATAATTTGATATTTTGGAAAAACACGCTTATTCTCCGTCTTGCAGAGAATTCCACCTCACTCTCAACAAAAGATTCCGGCACTCCTCTGACACACACCTCGACTGTCACAATGTGCGACCCTTCTATTTCTGTTTATGTTGATTTAAAAAAAAGTGTTAACGAGGCCATATTATGCTTTTTGGGTTTTTGTGATATGTAGCATTTTTGTGCATGTAAAAGGTTACTCACTGCCACAGAAAACACTGCTGCTGCACTGTATGAAACTCCTGGTTTGGAGTCGAGCCCTCACTTCAGTAACTTATGTACACCACTATGTAACAGGGGTGAAGAAAATATATATATTTATCTAAAAAATATATATACACTCTAGTCAGTCAGCAGACATACAGTTGCTACTGTGAGAGAAATATCAAAGTGAAAACATTATATTTGAAATATAGAGAGTTACAAAATAATAACTAACCACTCACATCTTCACATCTTGCTCCAGTCTTTGGTTGCCAAGGTGGTTGGTTATCAATTATCAGAATCGGGCTCAAACATGTACGGCTGTACCGCAGCCATGGGTACCGGCTGCACCGGCTTTTTTTTGGATCACACTACCTTGCTTGGCAGGACCCGACCTACTCTGCCTCTGGTTGGCTACATCCTGCCCGTTAAGTAATGAGCATGTGCAACACTCACCAAAGATTGAACAGAGGCACGATGTCTCACTCCGTGAAGACACAGTGTGTGAAGGGATGCTGCAGCAATGCACCATATAAGAAAAATAATGTGTTTTTTGAAAATTAGTATGTAAAAAGTATTATTGAAAAAGTATGTAAACCTATTCTACCAGGACCCCCTAAATAAAAGTATGGACCTGAATATAAGCATAATATGACCTCTATAACTAACAGACCTTTGAAGTGCTGACAGACGTCCTTTTTCCGAGGCAAGCCAGGTTAGCTGGGTTAACTTTAAGCTAAGTTGAGCTAATAGCTTCCTGGCGGTATAGCGCCATAGTTGTAGTTTTAGTGTATCTTTCCCAAAATGCACGATACCAATTAATCTACGCTTACTTTTTTCAGTAGATTCAGGCTTCAAGCTGTGAGAAAACTTTCATAGATTAACTGGATTTCTATGATATTCACATATTTGAACTGAATATAGCAGAACTAAAGGAGCTCTGTGGAGCTATATGCTTATATTCGCTGGTGCATCATTCCCATCAACTGTCAAACACCTAAAACGTATGAAACATTATTTCATATCATATCATCGTTCACGTACATGTGCATTCTTGTGCAAGCATTCATCAAAACATTCAAAGAAGCACTGCAGGTCAAAAACACCACAGGTTATCTTTCATTAAAGTGACACTCACACACATAGAAGAGTAAAAAGACCTTCATCCACGTAATGGAAGAGAAAATACATATATACTTTACTTTATAATTTACTTCAGGTAAAACTCACAGGCCTACAATCAAATATATTTAAAAAATATATTATATCAATTGACCATGGACTTGCTGTTCAAATAACTTGGCTCGAGCAATTAAAACTTTACACTAACTAATTAACTAATCAGTCAGAATAGCTCTGAAGAATCTGGCTGCTCCCTGTTAATTAAAAAGGAAGGATTTAGTCAAAGAATACAGACTTACAGCAGGCAAGGCAAAGAACGAGATGCCCAGGAGGGCAAACCCTGCAGACAGCATCCGTCCTGTCCACGTCTTTGGTGTTTTGTCCCCATAGCCAATAGTTGTCAGGGTGATCTGAGAAAACAAATGACTTATCATGTGCTCCTGGGTGATGCTCATATTATACATGAGAGACACTTTTTCTAGAAAAAATAAAATAGTACTCCAACCAGACTGCTGTATATAAGTTAAAAAATACCTGAAAATATTTTTTTTCCCTCATGAAAGACTCGACAGAGTTTGTTTCTTGAAACACAAGTTGCTTTCTGGTAACATCTTCTAATTAGACTCCCTTGAACAAAACTCTGTAACTAACCAATCAGTGGTTAATAAATAATGTATTACCGCTCAATGTATCAGTTATAAGCAACTGCTTTATATTGTTATTTAGCCCGCACTTAAATTTAGCTTATTAACAACCCATGAGGTGACTGGCAACCCAGAAGTTGTTATTAATAGCTTAAACTATCAACAAATAATTGCAAATAAATTAAATTAAATGATGTATTTTTAACATCAGAAAGTAGTTATAGGTTATTAAGCCTTATGAAAGGAATCTTATTAGAAAGAGTTTAAATTCTTCCTCGATTTGTTCAGCATGAACTAATTCCATTCGATACTGTATCATTGAATCAAGAATGCGCCCATTGGTTTGTGGATGATCAGGTTGATCAGTTGGCCACTGAGCAGCTCCACAAGAGCAGTTGGGGTTAAGGGCCTTGCTCAAGGGCACCTCAGTGGTGATAATGAGGGTGAAGCAAGCACCTGCTTTCACTTTCCCCACCCAGATTTATTCTGCCACAAGCTCACTTCTCTAAGCTTTAGGCTACCGCTGCCCCAAGTCTCTTAAGACTGTAATGAGAGTTCTAATCAAGCAAGCCAATGTTAGACAGCTTATAATGCTGAGTTAACATGAGTTAGCCATATATGATACCATTTACTTTCGCATGGCTGATGTTATGGATTGGCCGGAGGGACTGGGGAGGAACAATCTGCGGAAACAAAGAGTCCCAGATCGTGAGTCGTGTTGTTTGAGTCTCAAGTCACTGTGTGTGGCACCTTAAGTCCAAGTCGCAGACTTGAGTCCCCATCTCTGCCTGACGCTCAGCACATACTTTAAACACTCAATGTGGTGAATAAGAAAATATACATATTTAGATTAGATTAAAGGTAACATGAAGATGGTTCATTTGTTTTCAGACTAGTCTGAAAATCCATGTGCAGTAAACAGGCTCATGTTTTCAGTTTCTGCCTTTTTTTCCTTGACTACTTTGACTATGTATTTGCACTCCACTTGAAATGATGCCTTCTGGCAGTGCAATCACATCTGAATGATTAGACCTGTGTGTAGGCTTTACAGGAGCAGATCTGTATGGCCTTGGTTCTAAGCACACTGAGAGCCTGTGGCTGAAATGTTCATTTGTTTATTCATTTCTTATGGGTGAAAAAGAGGAAAAGGTGCTCATGTTGTTCTTTACAGTGGAAGCCTTCTTAGGTCTATCAGGAGGATCTGTGAAGACTTAACTGCGATAATGATTCATAGTGACGGTACTTTGCACATCAAATTGTGACTACTGAATAGAGCTATTCACATATGGTTAGCAAAAGCCTGAAAAGAAGCATTTAATGCAGTGTATTCATTATTTAATGACAGAAGCAAATAAACCTGCTTGTGAACTGGAGTTGGCACCGCTTGCTCCTCGCTTGCCTCCAGTACTGTCTGTTGTATCTATCTACAGTATCTATACACATATCCATCTATCCATCTCTGGATTTTGGCAGACTGATCTCTCCGGATTAGCTTTCATACAGACTCTGATTGCCTTGCATGACAAAAGTGGCTGCTGTCACGTGGCACCATTATTTTTTTTGAGCTGGTGTGAAAACGGTGGTTAATGGAGCCCTGAATGCCTAACGTTTTGGAAGGTGCTGTCACGGCACAATGAACTGCAGAAAACATTGAACAAGATGCCGATTTTGCCTCTCCAGTGCAGGACTCTATGCAAAGCAGTGTGATAACAGGGCAGGCTTAGCAGGTAAAAATCTTTTTCTGATGCAAAGAAACTTAACTTTGATTTCTCTGGTTGGCAGGAAAAAAACAGCTAAAAAAACAGACTGCAGATGTGAAGAAATCATCAGATACCTACAGATATCTCCAGGTATGAAATCAGCTGTTAAAGTCATCATTTCCGTTCTGAAACTTGACTGAAGGAAGGCAGTCTCCAAACTCACCGTGCCCCACCACAAGGCGTCAGCGTAGGTGGCAAACTCCTTGTTGAACTTGTTCTCCACAAGATAGACGAGGAATGAGGAGAAGATCAGCACCAAGAAGCCGATGTACCAGGCAGTGACCAGCTCCTGCAGGCAGAGGTCATGAAACAGGGGAGCGCTTTAGCATATGAGCATTCATTGTTGATGGACCTCGATCTGCTTTTTCGATTCACTTTGAGGACGAAACGTTCTGTCTAATAGAAATGAGCAGGGGATGTAAGTGCAAGTTGCGACTCCTTATTGAATCCGTGATTTAAATCCAATCGTTGCAGATTATTTTCCTAACATGCAGTCACCGTCCCTTCTGCTTTTGCAAACCTAAATGTATGTCACCGCCAGGACACTGTATTCTGATCAAAAAGCAGGTGAGATCAAGCCTCTACCTATCCTGTCTACAGTGATAGGATGCCGTCGGGAGCGATTTGCTCTTAAATTCGGCTCATAATGTAGGTTTGCGGTAGAAACACGACATCATTAGTGCCGACACAGATCAGGCTTCGTGCTCGGCTCAGCACATTCTGTTGTTGTGTTCAGCTTCAGGCTAATGCAAGGTTTGTTCATTTTAATTCACTGGTTATTTCAGAGGAAGACTGAACGATACAGAGAGTGCATTAGCTAACCAGCTAAGTCAGTAATGGATGAAATAAAAAAAGGAATAACATAGCCTCTGGTCTCAGGCTCTTTTGTTAGGGACCGAGAACAAAAGCATTTGTCTCGTACGGAGAGAAAAGATGCTTTGTATCAGATTCGGCTGATGGCTACTGTCTGTCAGCAGCGCCAGAGCAGGTACACATGTTCAAGGCTCTTCAAGGTGAATTATTTGTCATAATGCATCACAGGGCTGCAAAGCCAAATGAAAGCCTGTAGTTCCGTCACGCTACGCAAACAAATAACATATACAGTATTTTATACATAAACACGTATACACCCAGGAAATAAGTCTGTAGTGCGTTTTTCAAAATTTGCATCTGGGTGACTGTACACAAGGCGGTGATGATGATCATATTATCAGCATCTTCACACTAAAAGTTCGACATCAGGTAAAGACTGTCACAAGTTTGTCTTGCTTGTGAGTGTGCGTCAGCAGCAAGCATCAGTAACGTCTCCTCATCCCGCTGTGGTCCTGACGGTGTCTGACTTGCCGTCGCCTGAGTCCAGTGTTGTCCGTTTTATTTCCTGCGACCAGACATTAGCCAGGAGCAGCCTTAAAGGTGTTATTGCTTACATTCAGACACTCTATGTGGCATTCGTTCACGGGCGGCTGTAGCTCTGGAGGTAGTAATCGGATGGTGACTTTTTTGACTTCCCAGCTGCATGTCGGAGTATCCTTTAGTAAGATACTGAGCCCCAAATTGCTCCTGATGGACAAGCATCCTCTGCCATTGTAAAGGAGGCAAAAATCTCTACGGCTGACATCTCCAAAACATGGCAACAGGGTTAACTGTCCCTTTAAAAACTCAAAACAGGCTGGATTTGGGTCTCAGTTAGGCCCATGTAGAATTCCAATCACCAATCTCCACAGCCCTTCACATAATATTTAGTGTAAATGCCAAGCTCTAGTGTTGTGATATTTGTACCACTTAGTGCCGTTGCTGACGCTGACCACTGGCTTCAGCGTCCACCTTTATTGCAATTGATTTTCTACCCTGCTGCTGCTGCTGCTCTCAGCTCCTGAATTAACTAGCTATTGCTCGCTGTTGCTGATTCACTGCGATTTGAAAAGGGCATGTTTTGTATCTACTTTCTGCAGAAGAAATAGTCCCTTTGAAAACTGCAGACAGTATGCTTTAAGGGGCAGCAAAAATCTCTGAGACTGACATCTCCAAACTTGGGAAAATAAAGAAAGCCTATCTACATGGCTACATGAACCAGAGCGTTTGTTTGTCAGGTGAACAGATTTAGCGGTCTGTGGTGACATTTTCTTTTACTTCAGGCTACATAATTGGCTGTTTGGGGCGATTTTTAGTTCACAAAATCCACTTGAAGAAACATTTGCCTGGCCAGAGACTTACATGAATCAACTTCAGTGGCCCCAAAAGCCCTCTCTGAAAGGCCCTTAGAAACACAGCATCACTACTTACACGATTTTCATCTGAAATGTGATGTTGGTTATTCAGTTTGAACGTGCAGCTTTGTAAAAAATAACAGAAGAACTTTGCCAGCAACAATGGCCTGTCCTGGCCTCCGCCTCTCTGCGGGTCAAACTGATCTAAGATAGGAGTTGATGGACTTGTGTTGGTCAGCCCAGGTGGAGCGCGCGGAGACGAGGGTGAGCTGAGGTAAGAAAAGGCAAGAAATGCTTGAAAAGCAGATGCTAGAATCAGCTCTAAATATTACCGCTACCTTATAAGTTGTGCAACATGTGGCAATTGATTGTTAACAATCTCTTTCACAATATATGAATTAATTTAGTGAATCAGAACAAAGCGATTGATGGCATTCCCAAAGACACAGAAAGTCAATATGGACATAGTCTAATTTATACTATACATTATATTCAAATGTGTTTTCTATGTGTTGTACATACTGTTAACATACATGAAGGGGACAAAATATTAATAATATAAGTATTACTTCAAAAATGATTATAAAACAGACACTGAGCATACAGTATTGAGCTTCACCAAGGCTGCTTCTCCTGGTGTTCTTATCATTTACCTGACCTCAGTTTTCCTTCTCCAGCAGTGTGTGTGTTACACTCCTGCCCACGCCTGCAAACACTCTTATAATCTAGCCGACATTGATTTTGTGTCTTCTCTGGTCTCGCACGTTGAACATGTAATTTTACCCAGTTGAGTAATCATAAAGAGATGCATACCCATGCCCTCACATTCTCCCATGAGCAAGCGCTTGGCGACAACGGCAAAGAAAAGAACAGGTGACAAATTAACAAAACGTTTGCTTTTGTATTGTAACGACCTGCAAGATCTCCTTTTCAACACTCGTCGATCCCGCTCTATTGGTTAGTGCTAGTCAAATCCTGGAACCGCTGTTGATTTTTTTGACTTCCCACTCCCATCGGCAGCAGAGTTAAAACTGATCGCCCCCAGCAGATATGTGTTTGTCCCCGCAGGTAATCAATCCCAATGCATTCCTTTAATGTACAGTTTGATTCAACTACGGCCACACCCAGCTCGGCACTGTCCGAGCGCTGCTGCCGCAGCCATTTCAGTAATTGCAAACTTTGTGTTAGTGTGAGACAAACGCATAAGCTTTGTCACTGATAATTGTGATAGAAAATGAGATTATTCTATGAATTTGATATTGTTTTGCAATTTTATGCTATATTCCAGTCAGATTATAAATTCACAGCACTTGTTACTGAATTCTTAATTATTGTAGAATGGCAGGAAAGTTTTCAAATTTCATATTTTTTTCTCAGGGATGGAGGGGCGGGGAGCTGATTTGTTCCCCTCCAGTGTAAACCCCATGTCTGCAGCCTTGTTTCATTACAGCACTCCTGAATTCATCTCGGAACTCATGTAAGATCACCTTATTAGAGCGCATGTAAAGATACTATACTATATCATCATGGTGGTGTATTGAGCTCAAGGCACCACACCGGAAGTCGCAAGACCGAGGCCCCATGCTAGCAGGTGTCAACAGGAAACCTTGTCAGTTCGCGGGGATCTTGTCCTGCAGCTAACAGCAGTACATGTTTGTGTGTTTATTGCCCGTTTATATGTCTTAGCCAACCTTGCTGTGTGCGTAGACTACAGAGCCCAGAAGCTTCCAGGTACCTCCTCTTCGGTCCATCCGCACCATGCGTAGGATCTGCAGGAAGCGAAGGCTCCGCAGGACAGAGGTGGCGAAGATGTTGCCCTGGCTTCCTGCCGACACCACCGCCACTGACGCTATCAGCACGATGATGTCTGGAGGGCAGAGAGGGAAAACACACAAAGGGTTCACCAAAATCTGCACCAATTATCATCGATTTCAGTCAACCCTGGAAACAAGATTCATTACATCAGCCGTCACCCTTATACATTGTAGTTGTAGAAATGTCCTAATATAGCTGACGGAATTGAAATAAAAAACTGCTTCCCTTAACAAGTCGTGTTGTTCTGTAGTGTTTGTAGTTTTGTATTAAGTATGACCTGATTCTTCGTTCTCTTCCTGCAATCTTCAATCGATTTGATTTCAAAAGTTTCAGCGAGGTTACGACTCCTTTTCCCTCATTTACGTTATCGGGTTTCCTATCATGACCGAGTTTAAATAAGGTTCCTTTGCTTTACGCTTTGACAACAAATCCTCAGCCATCATGCTGTCAGTCAGCTCTCCTAACTGTCTCCACACTAAAAGTTAAATGTGACTGCAGTGCAAATTAGACGCCTCTGGCAGATTTTAATCATAGTGTCCGTCAGATTATTGATTTTTGAAAAAGGTAAAATGACGGTGGGGGGCAGTGGGCATTTCATGTAATTGGTGTAAACCAGACCACCCTGTAAAAACCGACGTGCCAGTAAAGTGGGTGTGTCAAGCAAGATGGCGGCACAGCAGACGAGCTCCACTCACCCAGCGACATTTCTGCTTATTTACGACATGATAATCCACACCAGTTTTGTAAAATCGGATCCCTCACTGTCTTCAATATGTGTTCAGATTTGAGAGAGTATTTTAAGGACGTGTCTGTAAACCCCACGACTACCAGGAGAACACCTCCCCGAACTGAGGAGAAGACAGCCTCAAACTCGTCGCCAGAGAAGCACACTGATAAGACGACTTGGAATTGATGTGGAGAGGGGAATTTGTCATTTGAAATATGAGGACCGGCCACCCAGGCCGGTGCTGGTTACATTCTTATGACAATAAGCGAGGGATAAAGTAGAAGCAGTAGTAGAAGATGGCCTGAGAAAAGAGTGGGTTTGAATGGGATGGCCTCAGATTATCAGTGTTCCCGGACATGTCAAGGGAGCTAGCCGAGCAGCTCAATGTGAGATCAACGCTGGCTCATCCTGCGCTTCATCTGGAAGGGAAAGAGCGGACGATTCACTAACGCAAGTTGGGCAGAACTGTTAAATTCAATCCTATGAACATCTATACAAACAGATTGTATTATACATGTCGATAATGTAAATAAAAAAACTAAATTGTCTGAAATATTGTGCTTTCTGGCAGTGCTTGAGTGCTGAAGTGGCCCTGCTATGAGATGACAATACCAACAGAGGTCCCAAAATAATCTGAGTTTGAGACACCTGATCCAAGCACTTTATCCTTGGTGCATCTCTCATATGCTTTTTTTCTGTAGCTCCAAGTTAAATACAACGCAGCTCAACCAATCAGAAACGTGCAGTGTTACAAACCCCACCACCGAGGCTTCTGTTCTTTTGGAAAGTACTACAAAGCAGGTACTTTTGGGGGGTAAAATAATGCCCCCGGAACCTGATTTAGAACCTGGTCCCTGCAGTGGAAATACACTGAGTTTCTCTAAAGGTCCCTGGGGAGAGTCTGTACGGTGGAAATGCAGCTAATGTGAAACTGGCCAGTTAAACAGACTCATCTGAGCCTGGAGACCAGAATACCTGGCACAGTCCTGATGTCTATCATGTGGCTGCAATAACAGCAATGCACTGATGTCAACTCAACTGTAAATCCTGAATGTGGCAAGTCCAATAATGTACTCTTCTTATATACACTATATGTTTATATATACATCTCCTGGCACATTGATCTGCTGCAGACACAAACAGGACAGTGGGGAAGAGGAAATTGTTCGAAGCACCGTTCCATGAAGAATATTTTTTCACTGAAATAATCACAATCTCTGCAGTGTAGATTCAGATCTGATTTTTTCTTATTTCATTTCCCATACGCATATAGTATAGAGGAGGCAAACTGTATTGTATGTGCTCCAAATGATGACAGACAGATACACAAACATCAACAAACAAAGGCACAGAAGGACAGACAGGCAGGCAATCACACACACACACGCACACGCACACGCACACGCGCGCGCACACACACACACACACACACACACACACACGCACACACGCAGATCTGACTCTGCTCAGAGGAAGTTCTCACAGACGAACAAATGAACAACATCAAACCCACAGAGAGCACAGACAACGAAAGTAACAAGCTCCTACGACCCAAGAAATGACATTCTCCCTCCTCTTTTCCTCCTTCAGATCTTCCATTCCAGTGACGTGCCGTGTGAAACTCTCCTGAACTCGTTTTCTGAAAGAAATGCTGACCAAAGTGGGGCTGACGGTTTCTGCTCTAAATCATGGAGCAGCTGACCCATATGCGGGAGAGCAAAAAGGAGAAAAATCAGCAGAAGCACCAATGAAAAATTCAGTAACGAGACCAAGGCGATAAGAGTCTCAGGGGCACCTGCAGGGCTGCAGCAGGGGTCAAGCCCTTTGAGAGTGCAGAGACGTAAACGTGAGGAAAGTGACTGATAGAAAGATGATGAAATGATGAGGGCCCATGTTTGTAAAAGTGCACGGGCCAACGAACTGCCAGTCATCTCTCCATGACGCTCAGGTGGAGGGACTTTTGGAAGGTCCAAAGAATTTCTGAGAAATTCTAAACCGCAAGAGCACATTTGCAGTAGGTTGCGATTTCTTTTTTTTGCTGGTCTGTGTCTGTGCTTGTGTGGGTGCCAGTGTGCAGGATGAAACCATGAAGAATGAGAGTAGCGGTAGTACTACCTCTGTTACTTGTGGGCGACTAATTCATAGTATTGATCAGTGTTAAAGTGTTTGTGGCAAATTTACAATTCAACTACCTCATACCTCTTCAGCTCATCCACATCGATTACATCACTCTGCTGAGTCACCGCCTCAGCAGCATCTGTTGGAACCTTCTTATGGTGAAAATGTATTTTTTAAAGGAACAAAATCTACAAAATCTTTCAATGCAATTCAGTCAAGTTACCAGACAGCTAGACATCTCTCCTTGGCAGCAGCTGTTATCAACAGTGAGCGTCTGCTTTGGATAAAGTGGACAGTTAAACTAAATACATTTTTCACTCAGAGATCCTTTGTGTCAGGGTGCACATTTTTCACAGAGGGGAATTTCACTCTTTTTATCAAATCATACAGTCAACAACCTCCTGACCTTCTTACAACGTATTTTCATTGCGTTCTGGAATGAAATATTCTAGAAGTCAGGCTGTAAAAAAAAAACAAAAAAAAAAACAAGTCCCTCTGTAAAAACCCTCAGAATATAACTGTACTGTTCGGTGAATGTAAGTGCTACTAGAGAGGAGACTTCTGGCTCTAAGTATGAGAAAAAACGGCCTTCAAAGACATTTATTGTCCAACTCCACACATTCTTCGACAAAAATTGTAACTACTGATGCACTACTTTGCATAGATGTCTAGACTAGAAATCTTAAATGAACAGAAATAAACCCCCCACATTCATATTTTGGACATTTTCTTTCCACTAGTCTGAAATATGACATGTTATGGAAGGAAAATATCGTGCAGTTAGATGTTTAAATGCCAGAGGTTTTAGGAATGGGCTCCCCAACAAGTCCAAATTGACTGACTTGGAGGCATGTTTGATTTTAGATATTAGCTCTTCTCTCAAAGAAAAGGGATTAACTGACACCATAACCATTTTATGGTCGCTGTTGCCTTTTCACAAAAATTGGCACGTTATTGCTCCCTTAGCGATAACTAATTGGCACTAGCAGGAAGAGAGGGTCTGGGGAGGATATGTGTGGTTGTGTGGTGCCGCTGTAGATGAAACTGACGACCGAAACATTTAGCTGCAAATGTTGCTGCTTTCATTATGTATTTACTCACGCACTGTTTTCACTACAGCGTCATAATCTTCTGCAGCCAAATCAGTCAAAAAAAAGGTCACATAATTTACTCCTCGATCTGCACTGTAAATAAAACGTCCTCAGGTGACATCAAAACACGTATTATGGATTATACTGTATACTCCCATAATCCCCTTCTCGCACACACGATGAATCTGATTGCATCACACGGCGCGAGAGCTACAGTGAAAACATGACGCAGCACGATCACATGGTTTCTCTCTACGAGGAAGAAAGGAACAGATGCAGATTAATTTGGTATATCTGTCAAGGCTTCAAACACTTGACAGGACTGATGATGGCGCGTACACGCATCACCTCCATCTCGCTCTCCACGGCTCAGGTCCTCATTTCCTCTCTTCGCCCCTTCATCTCTCTCCCATTTTTTTCCACACTCTCTGTCACACTCCGTCTCCCAGCCTCCTCTCTCTCTTTCTCTGGCTGTATTTTTCGCCCTTTTGTTTTGCTCATATTTCCTCACTGCTGGCAAACTCCAGCACCCACCACAAAGTATTACGACGGGAGCTCACGGCGCCCTGCGTGACGTCTAAGCCCTGCTCTCCCTCGAGCACCCTACTGTACTTTCCAAGAGCAGAGAGATCCATGTCTAAACAGTGGAAAGAATAAAAGGCAGTTAATGCGACCTCATTACGTAAATGCTCTCTGCTCTTAGGAGCTCTGACCACAACTGAAAATGACACGAGCAAACTATGGTCAATAGCATGCAGTGGAACAGTGCTTACGTTTGACATCAAACTGGATTCACAGAGAGGACAGCTGCAGACCACTAGAGGGCAACTAGAAGGCAACTGAGAGGTGAAACAATGAAGGAGAGGAACTGGTACCCCTGTAGGGGGGGGAAAAAAAATCCTTTTTTGGGGAGGATTTATCTGTGTCTGTTTCCACAAAAGAGACTCGACGAAAAGATTCAACAACTCACCTATGACGCAGAAAGGCTTCCTGGCAAAGCGCAGCCGTCCCTGCCATCCTCTGTAGCGACAGCAGCATCCTGCCGACCAGATACGGACGATGTACTCCAACCCAAACACCACAATCATCACAAACTCCTGTCCAAGATCACAGAAACGACACTCGTTTTGCCAAGTTGTTGTGGTTGAAGGCACACACGTCATACATTAGTCTGTGTACGTCAAAGTCATCATTATCACACATCATTATTGCAATGTTTATGTCATTAAAATGAATGTCAGGTTGACAAAGCATGTGTCTGTTAATGCGCAACTTTGATTCAGCTTCCATTAGATAACGACACTGATGCAATTAGCGCAGCGCAATTTGTAAAATGGTATTTACAGCTGCAGGAGCAATCATGTGAAAAAAATGCTTGAATGCATAACAAAAGCTACCTCTCCTTTCATTTAGAGGCCTCTGAAAAACTGAAAATGGAGTCTTTCAAAAAATGCTTTTTGCCCACCAGTGTTCTGTTCTTACTGACTTTCTTTGTGAATGCAGCTTTGAATTCCAATTACTGTTATCAGCACTTCGGCAGGGTTCCAAGTCTGAGGGCACACACTTACAAAATTTGCCACTGATCTAGAGGTCGAGGCTTGTTATCTGTTATGGAGCTCAGCTGTGAGGAAGTCAAAATCCCATTCATATACGTAACCAACCAAGGTAGCTATAAGATTGTGAAATGGTGTGAAACGCTACTGTACAAGCCAGAAGTGTGTGATATTCAGTGTTGTATTAAGTCCCCAGAAGTCATACCAGTGCAGATAATGCGTTAAAATATTACTTTGGTAAAAGTGAAGTCACCCATGTGAAAAGAACTTGAGTTTCATATGACTTAAAGTATGTGATATTAAATGTTCTTAAGTATCAAAAGCAATTATACATATATTTACATTATGTGTACACTGTGTCCTAGGGGTAGACTGATTATCGACTTGGTTGACGATTAGATCCAATATTAAGCATTTTTGTGATTATTGGAATCATCTTATTTTTACATGAGTTTGCTGCTAAAATCAATCAACCATCTTTGGCTTTATTACAGTCTGCAATCTGCAAAGTAACTTAAGTCATCAGATACATGTAGTAGAGTAAAAGTACAATATTTGCCTCTAAAATATAATGAAGTGGAAGTATACATTTGCAGAAAATGGACATACTCACGTAAAATACAAGAACCTCAAAATTGTACTTATGCAAAGTACTTGAGTAAATGTACTTAGTTACATTACATCACCGTAAACTAAAAATGTTTTCATTTCACAGTGTCATAGATTAGGTCAAATATATTGGGATACTTGATTTTGTTGACCGGTCCCAGCATTTGCAGGTCCCAGCAGTGCTTTTGAAGAGATGTAAAAGATACCGAGATATTTTTTGTGTATCAATATAATGGCACATCTGTGGCTGTATCTCGATCTTTTGAAAAGTATCCGTTAAATGACATTCTTCAAAAGAGATTTAAAGTTAGGCAACGACAGTTCACTGACAGATCCAAACATGTCGTCTGCAATTCTGCGGTGCGTTTTCCTGATATTGGTCAAGCTCTCACGGGGTCACAAGGACACGCAGACTGTTATGACTGATCACTAAGGAGGAAAGCATTAACTGACATCGTTAAAGAATTATTTTGGCCTGACAGTTGTGTGGTCTCTTACCAGGATGAGGAGACAGTAGGAGGAGAAGTCCTGATGAGCTGGAATGGTTGAGAACACAGAGAGGACCAGGCAGCTGAACACCAAGATGAACCTAAACGGAACAACAACAAAAAACAAAGCAGAGGAAGATAAATACAACATGGACACACAGTTGGACAGGATGACATCAATGGTCTGCCCTCTGAAACCGCCACACTGACTAGCACATCAAATCCTGCATTCCACAACATCATTTCCACCACAAACATGCCGTTGATCATCGAAATGTGCACTAACGTGAAAGTGTCTGCCGTGTTTTCCTCTGTGACAAACTCTTGAACTCATTCTGGCACTGCAGGAGAACCAGAACACGAACAACCTGGCAGCACAATCACAGAACTTATTTCCTTTCTGCAGTGAACCATGAGCCCCGCCATTATTCAATTTCCTGAGATATCAAGTTAATCATGCTTGTTTGTGTAACATGATTTGCAAGAAACAAGCAGTGAAACTGCGGCTATTGGAAAACAAGCAACATCCGACCATTTCCACACTCCGACTGTCGTTCCCTCCGCCAGGAAACCCTAGCCTTCCATCTTCATAACCATAACATGTTTTTTTTCCATTGCATAAATCTTCCAAAAACACACCATTGTCTAAGATACAAGCGTGTGGTTTAGAGTTACGGTGGCTCTTGATGCTAAACGGTGCGAGCACATCTGTGTTTTATCATCTCAGATCTCCTCTTAAGCCTTCTGGAAAAACACCGGTTGATATGCTGTGTGTGTACTTTTCAATGTTGTCCAAGGAGAGGCTTAAGTAAAGCAGACATGACTTTTATAGTCATGTCCTGCTTCATGGTTGTACAGTAACACATCAATGATTCATACTGGAGACCTTTCAATAAGCTCTGAACTCTAGGCCTTTAAATTTGTAAAAAAAAAAACTTCAAAAGGGGACACAGCCACACAAATGAGCTGAAACTCAGTAAAGACAAGCGAAGCTGAGGATTAGGTTATAATTCTCTGTAGGTTCATCACTTTGAATTTAACCTGGTGAGTCAGAATCAAGGAAGTCATCCTTTGAAACTGTTTGGGAAAAAGGGCAGGCAATTTAAAAAAAGCACTTAAAAAACTGACTGGACAACCCATCTGACTATCACAGTCTATCACAGACTAAGATCAGCCAATCAGATCAACAGTAGGAGAGCGCTACCAGCAAAGGATCCAGATGGTAAATCAAACTCTTACCACACATAGTTGCCTCCCAAAAAACTTAATTTTGATCTCATCAGACCAAAGAACCTTCTTCCAGTTGACCTTGGAGTCTCCCACAAGCCTTTGGGTGAACTCTAGTGGAGATTTAATTAGCTTTCTTCAACAGTGGCTTTCTCTTTTCCACTCTCCCACAAAGCTCTGACTGGTGAGGAACCTGGGGAACAGTTGTTGAATGCAGAGTCTCTCCCATCTCAGCTGCTGAAGTTTTTATCTCCTTCAGAGTAGTCATAGGTGTCTTGGTGGCCTCCCTCACTAGTCTCATTTTT
>OMLP01044284.1:5542-45849 GCA_900302685.1 Spondyliosoma cantharus
TCCATCGATTTATGACTGGCATCTGAGAAAAGAGGAATACATTTATTATGGTAGCTCATTAGTAATGTATGCATATCTGTATGTGTGCGAAGAAGAGACTGAGGATGGAGAGACGGAGCATCATCCTTTATATGTCTCCTCCATTAGCCTGAGTGCTTCTGTGACAACATAATGGCCGCCGCCCAGACAAACAGGGTCACCGTAGTTAGGAACACACCCGGCAACCGCTGATGTCAGTGTAGTAGAGTGGGTCCCAAAGTCCCACTTGGCTGAAGTGAACGTACGCACACATACATACACACACTCAGCTTGGGCAGGGCAACTCTCAGGGATTTGAGAGGTTTTTTGAACTAATCAATAATGAAAGAAGGGATGATGGGAAATGAGCGAAAGAACTCGAACGTACGAGTGGACGATGAAGACATGAGGGAAAGGGGCTGAAAACGAGAGAGACAGAGCGATGAAGGGCCCTCCCACGAGAGTTGTTTCCAATACAGTGCAGTTACAATGGAGTTACACTGGCCCATTTTCCCAAAAAGCTTCTCCGTGGTAAGATTATCTGGCCCATTATAAACCGATGGACTGAGAAGTGCTCGAGATGTTTTCGTGATCCAGCTCATATTGACTGTAACTCCGGTCAAATGGATTCTGAGGAACCCGGTGGAAGGGGGGGGGGGGGCAGGGAGAGACAAACATATGTAGAAAGAGAGCAAAAAAAGTAAAAAACACACAGACAACAAAAACCAGGACTTGGTGTCATATGTGCTGTAATTATATCTGATTCAAACCAATTTTTGTGCTGTTTTTTTTTTTTTTTTTTTTTTTACCCTCATGTGATTTAAAATAATTACTATTCCAAAAAAAAAACTTAAAATCCTTTTTGGCAAATTAGTAGAAAAATAACTATTCCCACTGCATAATAATCACACACATCTCGCTCCAGTTGCTGTCTTTCACTTTACTTGAATTTGCGCAATCAATTTATTCTTGTTGTCTGGAACAATACAGTGTCCTCCATTAATTAGTCAAAAGGTCAGTTTTGTTTTTTTGTTGACGAGCCGAGACATATTGACTTTGGCTTATTTGGATTTCTTTGCCATTGTTGAGGTCTGTAAATGGCAGGAAAGGATTGTAAACTTATTGTAAAGTCATGCTTGCTGTGGGTCTGCTGTCTGTCTACCACTCTTCCAGAGTGAAGTATCACACTGCATCTCAGGTTAAGGTAGTATTTTGTCTAATCGTTTGGCTAATGACCAACCGATTAATGTGCAGAGCCCAGAATAGACCCTATTATTCTGGTCCTCATGGTACTCATTCCTTTAAGTCAGATTCCATTTCACCAATAACCAACAACTTCGGCCAGCTTTGCACCCATCCTTAGCCTCGTGCTGAGAATCTTGTTATGATCTTTGATTCTGCCTTTTAATTTGACTGTCAGGTAAAAGCGGCAGTGAAGACCAATTTCTTTCAGCTTTGGCCCATCGCCAGAATGAAATAATTCCTCTCATTCAGTGACCCGCCACCCTACTCAGGCTGCCAGTATGCTTTATGCACAAAACGCTTAGATTTTAAGTTTGCACTGTTTGTTTATAAGGCTCTAAATTGACCTGTTATGCCCTAACACCATATCCAGGCCCCTCAGATCACCTGACTTGGGCCTTTTGGCCGCCCTGCGCTCTAACCATACACTCAGAGGTGACCAAGCTTTTGCAGTAATGGCCCCCCAACTGTGTAAGAGCCAACTATGGACTCATTCAAGTCCCAGCTCTAAACGTACTTTTACATACTAGCGTTTGAGCTTATTTACTAGGTTTGTGTTTTTCTATGCTGTGTGTCTTCTCTGTTTTTTTCTTTTGTGTTGATGCAATTTTGGCTTTATACAGCACTTTGCACGTGCTTTATAATTAAAATATTAACGTTGGTATGGATCCAGATAAAGGAATGGATCTGGAGGGTTTTTTTCACTTTCTTTAACATCGCAAGCAGTGCATTGCCTTCTTTGACATTTCTGCTAATTTCTCAAGGACAAATGAATGGTTCTTGATGAAAAAAATCAGGTGTTTGTCTGGCTGGTATCTATGAGTGAGTATAATTTAATGCAAATAAATAAAGAATCTGAATATAGTGGAATTAGACATGCTATTATACTATATTGGATCTATGTTGGGCCTCAGCAGAGTTATGCGCTGTAGTGAGTGCCATTCTAGTCATCAAACATCAGATAGTAAACATGGCAAACATTACAGCTGTTGACATGAGCATGTTAGCGTTGTCATTGTGAGCTTGTTAGCAGGCTGCCGTTAGCACTTAGCTCGGCTCTACCACAGTACAGCGTCACAGAGCCGCTAGCATGGCTGCAGGCTATTGGTTTTGTTTATATTTAGAGAGCAAAACAGTCATCACCAGTAGTGATGGTGCAGGAACACATACAGAGAAGTATGGAGGAGGTGAGAAAGATATTTGCGAAGGTTGAAGAGTTCATCCCTCACTGACCAGCTCATAACATAGAACCACTGCAGCAGTCCAAACTTTATTGCAAAAAGACATATGGAGGAAAGAAGATGTGTCTGTGCGAAAATAAAATCGAGAGGAAACAGTGTGAGTGCGTGTGATTGAGACCATGTGCACAGCAACACATACAGCAGCTGTATGTATGTGTTTTTTTTGTGTTAGCAATGTACAGAGCAGCAGGCAGGGTCCCACAGGCAATAAAATCTATATTTCAAGAGCTGCAGAGATGCTGTAGACTTCTGCCGGCTGCTTTGAAGACCGACACTAGAGGGTAGGGATGGAGGGTGGGGATGAGGGTGGAGGGGGCTGTAAGAGGAGGCCAACGACTGGAGGGAAAGAGATGGATCGGGGGGCATACGACACATTTAATGAACAGAAAAGGGATGGCAAAGAAGGGGGAAAAAAAATCGCAACTTATCATAATCACCAGATGCACACAGCGAGAACAAGTGCTAGTGAAGCAATCCTGCCAGATCCTTCACTGGAAAAAGACACTCCGCGTGATAGCTGGCCTCAAACAGTGCTGCTCAGCAAATTACACAAGAGATTGAATGGAAATTATGACTCACTTATCTCCTGTCCCTTCGTTGTCATTGTCTACAAATACCCCCAGGACACACTTTGTGCATTTGAGAGGGCCATAGATTACACACAGGGTTTACAAAAGATGATTTCCTACATCTATCCACAGCTAGATATAGATAAGATAGATCTATCTCATAAGAAGAGAAAACAACCCCTTGACTTTAAGATGTCTGACTTCCAAAGTTTCACCGCATGACTCACTCCGAGCTGCACAAATAATCAAATAAAAGCTTAATGAGTCATGAGAATAAACAAAAAAAATAGGATTAATGTACACTTTGATGTACTGCTGTGATAGCTACTTCCTTCCATTTATGGTTAGCCTAATGCCTTAGTCATTAAATGATACTCCCGCCAGTAAGACTTTTTCTCCATGCTCTGTTACGAAGAGTTTTTATCATCATCTGGAACGGAAATTGCACTTTAGACAATTTAGAACCCAATGAAGTGTTTAAAATGTGGTAAGAAGCCAACCACCAACTGCAGTCCACCATAAGACCAGACCATAACCATTTCAAGGGCCTATATTACCTGCCAGACCAATACTATTGTTTTGAATTACTGCCATTCATTATTCGTATGTTTTTAAAAGATATTTTTCCCTGAGAATATTTAAAATGAAGTGATCAGAACTCAGCTAACAGGTATGATCGAAGTGATACTTGAAACCGTCTGTTTTCTCCTTAAAATGAAGGTACTTACTGTATTTAGTTTCTTACCATGGAGGAAATGGTGATAACGGTTTTGTGATATTAATGTCATAATATGGATGTTGCCATTGCTATGAGACAATTTGCTGATAAAAAAAAAAATCTGATCTTTGCTGAGCTCCAGCACTTTAACTTGTCACCTTGCTGCAGCATTGCACAGCTGGACTCCAGCACCCTGTGACATCACTCTTTGGAGTTTTTACATGTACAAGAGAGCTTATGTCTGGTCCCACCCAACCCCACCTGTAGCCTTTGACATAGGACTACTACAAGGAACCTTGAACCCGTTTTAGTACCAATACCTCAATATGACCTACATAAGCAAACAGGACATCCAAAACAGGAGGTGGCAGGGTTCATACCACTTTTGTCCACAGGGGCTGCCAGAATCAACAAAATAAAATGTCTCTATGCTACTTAAATTCACTCTCTGGTTACCTGTGTATAATCTGCAGTATATCACACAGTTACAAACGCTTTTTAGAGAATTGTTACGTCAATATCAGATAATACAGAAGTCTTGATGTGAAAACTTGGAGGACAGGAAGTTGGAACAGAGCACAAAAACAAAACAAAAACACATTGATTTGTAGTTAAATAAAGTTGTGTGTACACAATCTCCAACCCAGAAACAATGGCTAGTAGAGTTGGATGGATGGATGGATGGTGTACAGCTCATAGGGGGCTAGTGTGTGTGTGTGTGTGTGTGTATGATCTGATGTGTGAGGGAGGTTCAGATAATCTCCCCACAGACAGAGAGACTCTTTGAAACATGCAAATGCAATGTATTGCTATGCCTGGCAGATAACCCAATGGGACACGGGGGTTAATACAGAAACGAATAATAAGAGCTATTCATGCATTTGTATGATTTGTCCCGGTGGTGCCATGAGAGCAGAATGACACCCTTGCTGAATTTTCAATATCCATTTGGTCATTTCTTCTGCACTATTATCGCTGGAGGGAAATTCTGTCTTGCCAAAGAAAGGGGAATTATTCTGACTGCTTTCAGAAAAGACCTGATCTCTGATATCCAATCAGTGAACCAGTCATTGAACTCAAGAACCTGCATATGGATTAGAGAGAGAGAGAGAGAGGGGGACAGATTCTGGCATGACGCGAACATCCACATATCACCAGAGATTTTAATGTGTCTGAACACTTGATGGGAACCGGCCATGGAAGTGTTTGTGCCTGTCTGTGCAGATTCCCACAGTTTCTGCATGTGCGTGGGTGCATGCATGCGTGTGTATGTATGTGTGTGTGTGTGCGCGCAGGCATGCATTAACTCATTGCAGAGAGGATGGTTATGCTCTCAAACAGCACCGTCTGGTTGCATAGCAACAAACTCCCCTCCATCCCCTCCTCTCCTACTTCTTCTTCTTCTTCTCCTCTTCTTTGTGAGCGTTTTGAACTTGCAGTGTAACCTGAAAACATTCCCAACGCTGTCACACACTAACCTCAGAGTGCGCTCCCGCCTTTGCTTTAACCGGGCCGCGGCAGGTGTGTGTTTGTGTGTCTCGCCGTGGGTTTGTGTGTGCTACGTATGCCTGTTATCTATGGATTCCACAGAGCTGAGGACATGAAAGAGGGATAGAGCGGAAGGAATCCTCCTCCCAGCTCTGCAGTATCGCCGACAGAGAGGACGGGGGAACTGGAATCAAGCCTGCAGTTCAGCTTTATACTGTGGCTGAATATTGATGTTTTGACTCTGAATATCTGAGAGGGCTTTAAAGTCTGCCCTGCTCTCATACAGTAGCTTACTTTCTTCATCTCCCGCTTTCTTTCTCTTCTTTCATCCTCTCTCCCTCCCTCCTTTCTCTCTCTCTCCCTCTCACACACTCTGCTTCCACAGCAAAGTGGGAATTCTGCGTGTCTTGACAATCACATTACCCCCCCTCATCCGCCCCTCTCTCCCTCCCAATCTTCCCTGTGGCCTAGATAGAGAAATATGCATAACTTCTTCATTTACCCCTGCAGCTAAAGTAGTACACTGGATAATTCACAGTGCTAACAGATGCAGCAAAACCGAGCTTTATCATCCACTCGACTGCTGTAATGTCAGGATAACATGCCGCTCCGATGTATTGACGTGTGGGAGACAGCCAAGAGGCATCATCTCCGCATTGAGCAGTAATCATGACATGGGACACAACTGCAGCTCCACATGAGTCTTATCTCCGGTGTTTTCACAGAGCCGACGTGAGGGGGAAACGCTCCTGCGTTGGGCTGTGGCGGCGCGTGTGCAGTTTTTTTTTCGCATTCGACAATATGAGAAGATTGGATTTGGATAAACATGATTGTAATGCGGTATCTCACTGCGCAGCCAGCAAGTGAGCGCCCTATGACCCAGTAATCCAAACATTAATAAAAAGTTAAATCCTGCCAGAGGATGGCAAAACAAAGCAGGATCGGTGCTGAAACGCTCATGCTGTCAGCAACGTCTCTCTGCACAAGGGCAGGCACTCCACATAAAAAAGACACTTCACAACATCCATAATAAATAGACTACTGTTGTTTTAATGACTCAACATGCTGCTGGCTGTACGTAACATAAAGGCTTTTGTTATGATTATGTTCGTGATGTCTGGCCTTACTCACCAGGGGGAACATACGGACACAATAATGTCTATTTCCCCCTGAAAGTACAGGAACTTTGAGGGTGGGGCTTGCAGCGCTGAACATATCTGATTGGTTGAGTATTTACAGCATTGTATCTTCTGAAGCAGCAAATCCAGGTTGTTTTTTGGTTCACTGTGCTTCAGTAGAAGACATACAACAAGTTGGCCGGCTGCTGACAAATATGCCTGATCTTTGTGGGTCTTTAAACTGTAAAAAAAGTTTAATCTTTAAACTTTAAAAGTAGACCCTGGGATTAAAAGTTCTGGGTACTTTGGTAATGCAGCTTATGAAAAGCTGATTTCTTTAGATCTTTATATATTTGGTCTGTTTTGGTCAAATCTGCACGATTGCACCAACCATGGCTTCAATAGCAAAATTCCTATGGACCTACCGGTACATACATTTGTGTAGGACATTTTCATTGTGAGGTGAGTCTAAATAAACATGCTGCTATTCATTCCAAGTAAAGCATGGGAAGAATGGAAAATGAAAATCCAGGCTCCCGTGGGCGGAACTGAGCTACATGTCGAAGTGTCCTTGAGCAAGATACTGAACCCCAAAATTGCTCCTGATGTGCAGTTGGCACCATGCCTGGCAGCCTCTGCCATCAGTAAGGGTCCTGCAATGAGCTGGCGACTCATTCAGGGGTGTACCCTGGCCTTCGCCCATCGAGAAACTGGGATAGGCTCCAGCAATCCCCCTAAACAAGGGGGTAACATCACCGCGACCCCGTGAGGGAAAAAGCGGTATAGAAAACGGAACGGAACGGAAGAACGGAAATGAGAATCAGTCCGGGTGGCACTTTGACCTTTGACACTTTGTTAGCATGTGGAAGTGTTGGCTACTCATTGCTGACAGACCAGATCACATCTCCACAAACTGCATCACAGTTTGATTGAAAGAGGGAGGTGTGCTGTGCCATCCTCGCCAGGTTAATGACACCTGTCACAACCCTGTGGAGATGGAGCTTTATGAGATGAAGCAGCTGTCTTCAGTGATTTCAGCGTGTTTGGTCAAATTTGGCGTTATATGGCTCATGTAGCCGGGGTGCAGCCATCATTAGCATGAACACACATCATTTGCTGTCAGTCACTTTGTGCTGTTGAGGGAAAGTGTGGGAAAAAAAGGAGGACGGTGGAAAGAAAAGGAGGCAAGGATGATGTAACAAGAGGAGGAGGACGGGTCACACCGGCATCTTAACTTCTCTTAAACGTTCTTGACCCGGTTGACAGGAGAGGTTGTCTCTCTGTGTCCTCTCTCTCTGTCCAGAGCCACTCATCGCTGTCACCAGAGCCTCCTTGCGAGCAACCTGCATTGAAAATACAAGACAAGAGAATACAAGAGTTTTGGTGCTGGAGTGTTTTTGTGCTGCACTTTGCAGAGATCATTTGTCAAACACTGCCCGGCATTGTGGCTTGACTGTCTGAAGGCAGCAGCCTTTCATTCGCCTGTCAAACTACTTGTGCTCTTGTGCTCCTAATGCCTCTTACCTAGGTTGTTTATTTATTTTCATACTTTGATATTGCTTTATATAAACGTCCATGTAATAAGCATTATCTTATTGGTAATAAGGCCCTTACATGTTCTAATCTGATTCGGGTATGGTATTGTTTTACTGCAGTAGGCAAATAAATGATAAGTCACCCAACCTTTGATTCACATTCATGTTACACTGATCTGATATTCTATGGAAAGTAGAATCTAAATGAGAAGATATGAAAAGATTAAAGCAAGTGAATAAGGAATGGAGGGTAGATGTTGATGACAGATTTTTGATGACAGGTATTAAGTCTACTGAGTGCAGCGCTGGTGTCTCGCCTACGGCACATAAAGAACTGCCCGGGTTGATGCTGCCAGAAATGCAAACCGTCTCATTTCCTGTGATGACGACACCAGGTCAGTTCTGCCTTGAAAAGTCTCTCAATGGGGCAGCTAGTGTCAGGAAGGTTTATTATATCTGTAGATATTGAGTAGTGCTTGGTTCCCATTGTGTGTGTGTGTGTGTGTGTGTAGAATGATTCATATTCATCTATCGCTGTCTAGTCCAGACACAGTGATGCTGCCTTATGAATTAAACAAGCAGACCAGGACTCGTTGGAAAACAAATTGATATTCAGGCGTCAGTGAAATCAATCAATTAATTACCAAATAATGTTTTACAGGTACATAAAGGCTCAAGGCTCAGCTTTACATGCGTCATGTGTCAGTGAGGTTCGTCTTTTAAAATCAAAACAATGTAATTTTTCCTATTTATTATGTTTTAAAGGTGCAATATGTTAGAATTGGCCACCTGTTGAATTCATACTCAAAACAAATAGAGGTCAGCATATCAAAGTACACACTAGCTGCTGGCAGTGGCAGCTGCCATTAGCTAGTTAGCTCCCTTAGCCACTCGGCTAGCAGTCCGGACTGGTAACTTGGAACACCAGTGAAGTGCATGTGTTTACACCCGCTAGCACAGGATTTTAGGACTGAAACAGGTCAACGCCAGCTGTTTAGCATGCTAAACATGATTTGCAACATCACCTCCTGTCAGTAATGGTAGTTACATTTTGAATATTTTCAACAGAAATGTTTACATGTTGCACCTTGAACATATGAACAGATGTTAAATGAATATATACAGTATGGATGTTTCTATACCGAGTGTATGTTCAGCCTTTATACAAACTGATAATATTGATTGATTCATATTTTACCAGGAAGGCACTTGAAAAGACTTGCTAAGGAGATTTTATGATAAACAGTTTTATCTTTTCCGCTGTGCATAACAGCAATTTGATTACAAACAATATGAGAACTTGAAAATCCGCCACTCAACTGGTAATGGGTTAATTACCCGGCCTGTATTGATTCTTACAGCCCTGTTGCTACTTGTTCTGATCTAGTGTGTGTGAGTGTGTTTTATACATAAATCTGATCAGTCCTTAATGATTTAACAGTTAATCCAATTGTTTCCATTCAGCATATGTGCATTAATCCCCAATTTTTAAATTGGCAGAAAATCTCAACAAATACAAATCTTGTAATAGTCTGTCAGACAGCCTGTGCATTATGTGCGTCTGGATGTGTGTGTGTGTGGTTGTGTGTGTGTGTGTGTGTGTGTGTGTGTGTGTGTGTGTGTGTGTGTGTGTGTGTGTGCGTGTGTGTGTGTGTGTGCTGGGTAAGGGTTCATAGCATTTGCAGCTGTTAGACGAAAGAATTCAGGACTGGTCGCCGGACAACGGGATGAATGTGGCGGTGAATTAGTATCCATTACTGTGAGAAGCACTGAACTCTGCACACATGAGACAAATGTGCGTGAGCGTGCATGAAATAGGTTGTTATGTGACACACTTCTAATGTGCGGGCCAAATTTTTAAAGTGAGGAGATTTTTCGTCTGCTTCAGGGCTGAGTGTGCAGAAGTCTGCACGTATGTATATTTGTCTTGGCATCAGGTCCCCACACCTGTTCTATTCAACACATGAGCAACGGAGCTGCAGGAATGACGAGACAAAATATACACAGTGAGACAGACAGGTTTTATATTCACCTCAGCACACCCCCAACATGACTCCTCATTTTTCTCTCCCTCCCTCTTTATTTCCCTCTCGCATTGTGAGTCAACCTCGAAATGATTACTGCACGCCGTGTAAGTTTCATACGGCAGCTGGTTGTTTGCTTCAGAGGCATCGTCTTCTATATGTCAGCAAACATATGTTCGTGCATGTGTGTAAGAGCAGCAAAGTATGATACATAGAGGGTATCGGTTAGCTTGATTGTAAACAGGCATTTATTAAATTTCAATTTGTGCGCATTAGTAATCAGTGTTTTTTTTAATGGTACGAATAATGCTGAATTTAAAGTGCTGCCATATGTAAATTACGGTAATCTCAATAAAGTGGCTAATCTTGTTCATTTATGTTACTTACAACAGCACGAAATCCCATCAAAGTCCCCATTCTTGCTGGGTTTATATGGAGGGATACGCTGACCCATATTGCAAGGGAGTGGTGCATGATAACAGGAGGGAGCAGGCTCTCTTTCTCTCTTATCTTTGCTCTACTGTAGTTGCCGTCATTTCAGACCGAAGAGAATGTTCTGTTCTGTGCTTGTTGTTTTCTCCTCCCTCCAAACCATTTGCGCCTTCGCTCCATCTTCTCCTCTCGCACACACCTGTCTTCCTTGCATTGCTCCTCCCCCTCAGCTCCCCCACTCCCCTCTGACATTTCCCTCCATCCTGTCTTCTTTTACTCCATCACTCATCTCTTTCATCATTCGTCAGTGTTGATGCTAACATAACTTCTGATGATTAACGCAAATAAGTAATCATGATCCACTTGAACGTAATAAGCCCTTTTAATTTCCGCCCCGAGTGATCGAATCACAAGTGAGCAGCTCTTGTCAGTTCATACCTGGCGTTAACATGTATCTCGAGTGACCCGTATGATCCGCTCTCACTTCACAGCTTTACAGTTTATGCAAATAAACATGCACATCACTGGGACAAATGGACACTATGGTTTTTACTTAAACAAAGAAAGAACTTCATGTATAACATTTGCCAAATTCACAAGAAGGCTCAAATTGACATGCAGACAGGGTTTCACCTTGTTTCTAAAGTACTACTAACTCAACAACTCACAAAATTGAGTATTTTTAGGGTGAGTCTGGGGACTATATTGGTTACTGACCATTGTATTTGTAATATTTGACAAGTTTACAATCAATAAAATGTTGTCTTCTTTAATATATTTAGTGTAAATGGTGAAATTGGTCGAAGCAGCGTGTTCAAACTGCGGCTTAATGTTGGCTGATATGACGCACATTAGACATGGGAGCAGACAGGCGGGTATTGTGAGACACAGGGCAGACGGGGCGCAAAAACAAAAAGTGAGCTCAAACAGCCAAGCTAAATCCAACAGAAGGCAGACAATAAAAGGCTGGCAACAACAAAAAAGTATCCAAAAGCATAAACTGAAAAAAGTACAAACGGGGATGACACAAAGAACACAGACTGCAACGCATGTAAAGCACAAGGACATTTAAATGCAGGAGTCATATGATGACTAAAACAGTGACAAGTGAGGGAACACACGTGGATTTATTAACTAATTAAACACAGGTGAACAGGAAAGAATATGTAACAAACTTGACAAACAAGGAAAAGTTAAGTTACTCCTCCATCCATCCATTATCCTCCGCTTAACCGGGGCCGGGTCGCGGGGGTAGCTGTCTGAGCAGGGACACCCAGACTTCCCTCTCCCCGGACACTTCCTCCAGCTCCTCCGGGAGGATCCCAAGGCATTCCCAGGCCAGCTGGGTGACATAGTCAGAACAAGGTCCATTCTGACTCAATGTCCCCAGCCTCCCTCGGCATCTGGTCAAAGCTCTCCCGGAGGTGGGAGTTGAAGACCTCCCCGACAGAGGGTTCCGCCAGACGTCCACCAGTAACAAAACACCACTCGGGTTCAGATCGGGGAGGCCGTTCCTCCCAATCACGCCCCTCCAGGTAACACTGTCGCTGCCCACGTGAGCGTTGAAGTCCCCCAATAGAACGACAGAGTCCCCGGTTGGAGCACTCTCCAGTAACCCTCCCAGGGACTCCAGGAAGGCCAGGTACTCTGCACTGCCGTTTGGCCCGTAGGCCGAAACAACAGTGAGAGACCTATCCCCAACCCGAAGGCGCAGGGAAACAACCCTCTCGTTCACCGGGGAAAACTCCAACACATGGCGGCTGAGCTGGGGAGCTATAAGCAAGCCCACACCAGCTCGCCGCCTCTCACCGCGGGCAACTCCAGAGTAGAAGAGAGTCCAGCCTCTCTCAAGGAGTTGGGTTCCGGAGCCCAGACTGTGCGTGGAGGTGAGCCCGACTATCTCTAGTCGGTACCGCTCAACCTCCCGCACGAGCTCAGGCTCTTTCCCCCCCAGCGAGGTGACATTCCATGTCCCCATGGCTAGAGTCACCGTCCGGGGATTGGGTCGCCGGACGGCGGCCCATTCTACCTGTCGTTCTGGCTTCTTCTTCTTGTTTCAACGTCAGTGGAGTAGTCGGTCCTTCAGGATACTCTCAATATGTCATGGGTACATTCACATGTGTACTAAGCATGTTGGTACCAGGTCTGAACATGCTCATAATGTACGCTGTCTTTACTTTCTTGCTGACATGACCACATACCTTACTCCATGCGTCACGTGTTATCTGTTATCTGTTATCTGAATGCGAGTGAGTGTGTATTCTACATCCAAATGTTTCTTTTAAACATCACCTGGGCCCTCTGTCACTCTCTCAAACTGCAGAGCACCCATAAAAATGCGTGACATGAAACGAAATTAAACACTTGCCATTTAAATTGAATAGGAGAAATAATAATAGGTCTGTTGTATTATAAAATCGACGACGGCAAGAATTCCATACCCATTTCTCCACACTGTTCTGTTCTGAGCTCGTTATGTTTCTTTCACTCACGACTTTTAGAATGTATTTTTTTCTCAGAGCGAGGACTGTGGATTGTGTCCCTAATCTTTTACAAGAATTATGGTATGATAGGCATAAACAAACAAACAGACAAAGGTTTCATCCGTACTTGATTTGCTTTTCTTGAGGGTTTTTTTTGGGGCAATGCGTGCCCCCGCAGAGTAAGAGAGTGTAAAGGAATGAAAAAAAAGGACATAAACTGAACCCAGAAGTGAAGAAACAGATGTTCCTTTTTTATTTGCCCTCTCCACTTAACGCATGAACTCTCTGTAGCGCTGCAGTAAAGGACAAAGAGGGAGTGGCGCTTTTCTCTCCCTTGCGCACACAGACATATCCTCACCGTCCTCCTCTATTGTTTCCCTCCGCATCTTTTGACTCTTAACCATGAGAGGACTACATTCAGCCTAGACTCTTCCCTGGCTTATACTTTGTCCAGTCAGATGAGGCCCTCGATGCTCCAGTTAAGAAGTATTTTATCTTATTATTTAGCATCTTAAATAATCTATTGAACCCAAAGACGGTTCATTACCTCAGCTGACCGAGGATCCTGATAATACGAATGGGATCGTGCAATAGGAGATAAGGAGTGTGTTTTGTTTTTTTTCTTCAGTTGAATTTATGGAGGACGAGATTGACAGCGTGAGAAAGAGTCACAGATTCACAAATCCCCCACTGTGACAGCCTCTCCGAAGGGATTTTTTGCCAGAGAATTGAGTCTAAGAACTCCCAAACCTGAACAAAATGAGAGCAGGAAGCAGATTATTGGGACTATAGTGACAGATGCTTTTTCCTCTTTTCCCTCTTGAGAATAGAACCATGCTATTACAACTTAAGAAAACCGTATATGACTGAGAATACATTGAATATATGCATACCAAATGGTTTCTGTGGATTGTTCTGTTTGAAATTGAAATTTCCATCTTTATACATTTACTTTGCCCAGTATTGTTAATCTTGTTCAGGGGGTCAAATCCTCCAGAGAGATCAGTTTATGTGATGTGGAAATAAACCTGAACATAATATTTGAAAAGATGGCACAGAAGACTTACAGCTTCTCTCCAAATCACTTTACAACCCTTCTGTTTAAATGAATAGCCTTCTCTTTTCTTACCCTCTCTTGCCAGGACGACCATGTCGTGGCTTTAAATGTAATTGTTGCCGGTTTATGGCGCTAGTGCACTTCGGGGAGCAGAGATTTGACATGCAAATGCAAAATCGGTTCGGCCACACAGTTTAGGCCATGATGTTCTCTGTGCCAGCTGGTCATTTCTAAGCCTTGGCAAGGTTGCTGAGACGTGGCTACTGAGTTGTGCTGACATGTGGTGTGAAGCTCTGCGATTTGATTCCTTCAGTCAGATATTGACAGCACTGTACATCACATCAAGTCAGATACAGAGTGGTGAAGGGCTGAGCGTTCGTTAGGGTTTACATGCTTTGATGTTCAGCAAAAACACACATTTTTTCATTCTGTCCATTGCTGCAGCACCTCTGTTAAACCTCTGTGTGCACACTCCGTTTTAGTGCTTGCCTCTTTAAGACCTCCATCTCGAAAAGCCCAGTCTGCTCTGATTGGTCAGGTCTCACACACACAAGTAGGCAACGCCCACTGTATTTCTACATCAACTCTGCAGGTATTTTTTGGTGTCTAACAAATGTTACCCATTGTTGTTTGATAAACTTAATTCACTCATAACTTGATATTACAAACCAACGCCTTTAAAGCATTTTTCATATTTCCTATTGCATTAACCTGGCAACATCAAAATATATCTTACAACCTATGGGAGCTACTGTGAGAAACTAAATAAATTTAAATCTGTTTCCGACCTAGTGCTGCCCTGCTGTGCAGAGATGGCCTCCAGGATTACTGTTTATCACGAGAAACAAAAGTATTTATGTTCAAACTATGAATCGAGACCACCAGGAGTGCAGGCCGAATGTTTTGCTAATGCATTTTAACAGTTTGAAATTTGCTGCTGACAAATGACACTTATGTAAGGGAGGGCAGGCTTATATAATCACTGTCACAGACAGCAGGAAGAACAAAGAACAGATTTCCTGGTCTCCTGTGTTTGGTCCTAATCTGGCTCCTGATGGTTAAGTACAGAAGAGTAATGTCACAGAGCTGCTATGTATAGGACCAGTGACACAACAACAGCTAAAACATGTAGCCGCTATGCTTACAAATCTAGGAATCACACAGAATTACCACACACTTTCTAATAATAGGATCATTGGTTCTATTCTGATCCGGATGAGCCTTGCATAAGTCTGTGTCACAGTTTGTGCTAAATCCAGTCCTAAACACACAATGTATGGCTGAATTATATATGTATTACATGATTATAGTATAAAAGCTAATATAAATGCACTTGCAGCATTTAGAGGATTTGTTTTTTCTTCTTCTGTGGTCTTGTACCAGTAAGGTCTAGTGGAATGTTAAGGCGGGGGTGGGGACCCTCCTCCAACCTGGGGACTGATCAATTCATCAATAATCCATATCCAGACCTGACCTCTTCTCGTGACCCCGGCACGTGCATGTACAACATACAACAGGAAACAGAAACTTGGTGTCAACATCTGCTCTATTTGCGAGCCAAATTTGAAAGCCGGAACGGTTGGAAACAGCAGTCAAGGGCTTCTCTTCACTTTTGGAAAGCTGAGCGAGTGTTTTAATTGCAGGCAATTTATCACTAGACTACAATAATCATGACACTGGGCCCCTATTTTGAATAACAGCGTTTTGATTGAGCTGATTCAGTGGGTTTAATATAAAACTATATCATTTAAATGTATGAAACAGTGCAGAGCTTGGCTAACAAATGATGACACCACCATCACAGTGCGTTACTGTCACTTTATCTCCAGTGTTCTTGGTGCTTCTGTGCTTAATCTACATTCTGAAGAACAGAAATCCATTTAGAAATATGTACAAAAGTAGATGAGCTTGTCCGGAGAAAATCCACAAATTTAAGTTAATAGTAGTTATGAATGTTCTGAGAAATCTGTGAATGACAAAAAAACGGCATTTTGGAAGATGTGATTATGAGAAGATCAATGATACTCTTGCGTTTGTACAATTTATATGACACTAATGCCAGCAGCTGGTTAGCATTTAGGTGAATGATGAAATGCAGAAAGAAAAAGGTTACCACTATGACTTTCAGCACTTATTAAGTCTTGTTGGAGCTTACAAAATTAAATTTTTTTCATCTAATGAATAGTGAGTAGGTCGATTTGATATGTCTGCAAAGAAAACACAAGAAGCTAAAGCCAGCGGTTGTTCAGCTTAGCTTAGCAGAAAGGCTGGACACATGGGGAAACAGTTACACTGGCTCTGTCCAAATGAATGAATGAATTGATTACTGCACGTTAAAGGTTCAGGTTGGCTGATTTCGTTACCTCTGGTCAGAGCCAGGCTAGCTGTTTCCCCATGTCTTTGTGCTGTAAGCTAAGCTAACTTGCTGCAGCTACATATCTAGAGACATGACAGGGGTATCGATCTCTTCATCAAACTCTTGGCAAGAAAAGAAATGAATGTAATTGCTCCTATAGATATAAGATTCAAGAATGCAACCGTATTTTTTTTCCCTTGTACTGGAGATTCTAAAACTTTATTTATTAGCCCTTTGAAATCAAAGCATTCCCAGTGAGTATTAGGTACTGATTTCTGATTACTGATTTCTGTGTGCAACATTCGCTACCTGATGGATACTCGTGTGTTACAATGCCCGCATGCACACACACACACACACACACGCGCGCATCCATTAAAGAGATTTAAGTAATCTAGGGAGTGATGTGTCAACCTAAGGTAAACGGTTTCTGAGAGATTTTATTGTACCGCTGGGCTGAGAGCTGCTTTACACACACACAATAAACCTCTCACCTTAATTACCCCGAGCCTTTAAAACTCACTCTCTCTCTCTCTCACACACACACACGCACACACGCACCCACTTGCAATCACACCTACAGCGCACAGCCACACACAAAGTGCATTTAAGTGTATGAAACCTGCTCACACGCCAACACACACCACCATTAGTTACACTTCACGTATTATTGACAGCCGAGTGACCACATCTTTCCAGCTCCACTGTAAACGGCCTGAGGGTTCAATGAGAGGTCGCCTAGAAACCCTAATCACCCACCTCTGCTCCTCGGGTGTGTGTGTGTGTGTGTGTGTGTGTGTGTGAGAGAGAGAGAGAATAAGCGAGTGATTGATTTTATTTGACACTGTGTAAGAAACATAAATAAAAAGACTGCAGGCGAGGTGCCAGAACGGGTATAGCTGTCACAACTCTGGCGACTCCAACGTCACTCCGCAAAATCCCCTAAATCCTGACTCACAATGCACAACTTTCTAAGCTTCAATTTACTGCTGAGTCTCGGTGTGGTGTCATGCTGCTAATTCAATGAGTAGTCGCGGTAGTGATGGATGTGCCCACTTAGTAACATCCCTGCTCTAACGCTTGTTTTTCTAATGTCCCAATGAGTTTTAGTGTTCGCATCACAAATCTCAAAGTAACTATGGAAGCCGGCATTATATAGTCGAGTTTGAGAAACTAGACTGAGAAAGATAAAGAAGAAACAACTTGCTGTTATCAATTAAGAATGAGTAGCACAATGAATACAACTGTCTGGTCTGTTTTATAATCCTGTCGTTTGTAACTTGAGAGATACAGCAGTGCAGAATAGAAGAATGGTCCATTTCAGAGTGGTGTTTTCTAGGTTTAGGTTTTAACTACACTCTGGGAAGTGATAGGCCTCAAAAGATGGATGAATGAGATTTATTAGGAAGCTACAGCCTAAAACATTCAAGACTGCTCTGATGCTGGCAAAGCTATCAAGATTCAGGTAGGCAATGGTTTATGAGAAAAACCACACGCACCGTAAAGTATAAGATCACTGATTAAATGCATGAGGCCTTAAAGGATAAATTCACACAAAAATTTAAATTCAGTCACTACCTGCTCACCCCCATGCTGATGGAAAGTCTGGTGACATTTGACAGTCCGCAAAACATTTCTAGAGCTTCACAGCAACACAGAGTGGTAGTGTTGTTCTTAACGGCTGAGGTAGCTGAGGACTTGTTTTGAATTGTAAAAGACAACAAAAACAAAACAAACACAAGATGTCTTCGTACGGCTTGGTCGGCACAAGACCAGACCAGACTTTTCTAAAGTGGAAATCTTCACTATAGCTGCTACACTTAAGTGTTAGCATTAGCTCGTACTCCCCCGTCTGAAGTAGGCGCGCGAGCTCAACTGCCGGTTTAGGGCGTAAATAACATGTTTTAAAATCAATTTGGGATCTCTGGGCTTGCAGAGACTTGGAATACGGTGGATGAGCTGTAAGGAGCCATTTTTTTTTCAGTTGTTAAGGAGAATGCCACAAGGCTGGTTTGCTGTGTAGCTCCAAAAATGTTTTGTGGACTCCGAAACTTCACCCTACTTTCTTACCTGCATAGTGGAGAATAGCCGATGAATTTTCAATTTTGGCTGAACTCATCCTTTAACAGTCACACCAAGTCAAATGCCAGGTTAAAACATCCCGTTTGAATCCAGCTGCCGGTCCAGCAGTGACCTCTCTACTGCTGGTTTAAAGCAACGATGCCCACCCCAAAATGTTTACTTTCTATTAAGACAGCAATGACTGCTAAATGTAGATTAACAAACTATGATTATTAAAGTCAAAATAGATCAGATGCTACGGTGGCAACATGCTTAAATCAGCACACACCATTTTTCTGCTCTCCCTCTCCAGGCGCATTGTGTTACAGCGGGACAGGCAGTCAGCACGCATCACTTTTCAGAATTCTGCTCAGCGGAGCTTATCACATCACAGTGTCACAGTAGTCGGGCATTTGAATGGCAGAGATTTGTTTTCCATTGTGGCCCCGTGCGCAGTGACGTGTTGTCTCCAGTCCGTCTTCCTCCATTGTGACAGGAAGGGGCACTCGTTTTGAACGTGCAGCAACACACACAGAGGATAAAGGGGAGAACACTCAGTGGGGATTTACCTGTGGGTACCTGCGTGTGCGTGAGTTGTGTTTAAACAAGGATTGTGCGTTTTAGTGAATGAATTGTGTGTGTGTGTGTGTGTGTGCTTCTGGACATGTGTGTGTGCTTTGAGGAGCACAAATACACACTGATACTAAAGCTTGACTCACCCGACTTTCTGTAGTATCAATTGTTATTTTTGCTTTGTCTTAATGGTCTCTTTAGTGTCATTGAGTCACTGACTCGAATGTAAGGCTACGAGGGCTCATGGACCACAGCAGGAAATAAAGATTCAGCTCCCAGCAGCGGTGCTTTGAGTCTGGATGGGGGTTCTACTGAACTCAGCTGGCAGTGTACAGCCGATGGTCTGAGAGAGGCACGCGATCACTTCCCTGACACTGCTCCAATAATTTCTACTGGTTGATTCGCCGGTGGTGCAGTAGGGTGGAACAGAGCTCCTGAGGGAGAATACTGTCTCCTTGTTGTCCTGTACAAGATGTAATAAAGTTATAATCGCTCATTTATTTCTCATAATGTCAGTGGCTTCACACTAGAATCTCATCAGGGCTGTACCGCGGAGGACGCTACGTATAAAGGACGTTTCCATCCTTCACATGTAGACACAATTCCTCTAGGAGGGTGTTTAATGGTCTTTAAACTGGCAAAAGACAAGTTTTTTAAACGTATCGTTTCGAAGAAAATGTCGATTGCACACCATAATGGCTATAGAATAATGACACCATCAGCATTTAGATTGGTTCCCTTTAAACCGCACTTTCGCAAGGCAGTTTTGTCTGCCAATGAGCACGAAGTCTACAGGGAGAGTGAAGGCTGACTAGTGATGCAGCTCGCCTGGCAGCCTCGCACCGTTTCTATGTGCTTACACATCTCCATTATGGACTAAATGAATGAAAACACTCACTTTTTCTTATGTATTGTTACCTAACAAAGGAATAGTCTGACACACATCCCCTGTACTGTAGAAACACAACATGTAATCTCTATGCTTCGTTTTTTTGTGCAGATTAAACAAACAAGATAAAAATTAATATGTGAGCTTTAGTAGCACTGTACAGAGCTAGATGGGCCTTGTCCCCCTGTTTCCAGGCTTTAAATTAAGCTAAGCTAATCAGGTGGTGGCTGTCTTCTCATCTAAATGAGTGCTCTTCAGTCCTGGTCATCTGTTCAACCAAGACGTTTCCCTGCTCCAACACACCTGAGTCAAACGGCTGGCTTGTTATCAGGCTTCAGCAGAATTATATGAGGAGAACACTTAGTTAACGCAATTATGTTAAGCGCATTTCCCAAAATGTCAAACTATTGCTTTAGAGTACCAAATCACTGGGAAACAAGTCTTAATCCTGAACGTCACTGCTCCATCTTGCCCTTCAGCTGTCCCCTGACCTTTTGAGCAGCCAGTCACCAGGATATAATGTTGGCAGTTAGGTTTCCAGGAATACGTTGGCATTTTGTAGGTGTCATAGGCTGCGTACTGTAATGACATAACCAGAAAAATGTGTCAAATCACGTCGACGACATGTTTGAAGGGGGTGGTGGGGGAGTTATAGGCAAGAAGGCTGCCAAGCCAGTGGCCGCGGCTCAAGACTGTGTTTATAATTGTGAGATTTGACGGTGAGTATGACACCAGTGGATATTTTCAAGGAGACCTCAGGACAATTTCAAGCCATATTTGTGGTGCTAAGAGCAGGTATTTTAAGCCAAGACATGAACTGTTTACGAAACCATCACCAAGTGTTTTTTGTGCCTAAACGTAACCAGAGCATTAGCTTCACGTTGACATAAAATACAAAAATTGAACCCAAAGAAACATTAACCATATCTTTTGTTTACAGAAATGCACATTGCGGTCCATGATATTTCCCTGTTTTCCAATTTAGAGACATATGACAACAGTTTATCTGCTTCATACGTCTTTATTGATGCCACTGTTGTGAGCTTAAGATTGATTGAAATCTACATACATGTATACGCAAGCACGTATGGCTGTAATGGAAAAACAATTCTAAAACAATTATTCATTTAACGACGGCGCCATGGCTTGCAATTAGCCAAACAATATCAGCAGTGTAACAGATTTAATGAATTTAAAGCTGTATTGCACAAGCGACATATTCTTTCGGGAGAACAAACCACCAAAAGATCTCATTTTTAGCACTTAGTACTACCAGGCAGTGAGATGCAAGCCCGGATGGTTCACATGAGTAAAAAGCAAATGAACGTAATTCGTCAGAGGCGAGGCTGGAGCCGTATGTTTCCAGTGCTGCTGTACTCTCTCTCTCTCTCTCTCTCTCTCTCTGTTGGAGAAATACAATCTCGAGCTGTGCCCTGAATCACAATCGCCTTATTTAACAGAGAGCGTTTATTTGTTGGAGGGGAAATTGTGCTAACAGTTTGGTGCCAGGCAGAAAGAACATGAGCAATAAATTAAGAGCAAGCAATATATGAAAGCACCGTTTCTTGCTCTCTTAATGGCACCGCTCACCCACGCACACGCACACGCACACACACACACACACACACACACACACACACACACGTCTTAGCCTTTCAGTCTTTGTTTTAACGCTCTCTCTGACACACACACACACCTTTTGGAGACCAGTGTTTACCCACAGCGTCATCTGCCTGAAGGAGTATCTCTCCTGGTAATTGGATCTGACCATCAGTTGTCCTGCAGTCCTCGCCTCTGTCTCTATAGCAGCTCGTGACAGTTCCTGTTTCCCTCGTTCAACTGCCGTCTCGCACATTATATGACTCAGACTGATCTGATGTCACGCTGGTTATTAAATTAAAATTCACTTTATTTCATCAGAGATATCTATTTAAGGATTGTTCCTACTGCTGCTCCTCTGTGTCTTTTAATAGAGGCAGCGCTTTGTTTCTTCCTGAAATACCTACAGGATCTGATTTGGGGTCAGTGGAGTTTGTTGTAATCTCCGAAAAACAACAGCCAAGTGGGTGGAGTTCGACTTGAATGTAAAAGAAAATCCAACAAAGTTAAATATATAGGAAGTAACTCACAAACTTCACTGTGATCCTTAGATTGTACTATCCTAACTCCACCCCTCTGCCTCTCCATAGTAGTTTTTAAACGAGTGCCAGGAACTATCTCCTCTCAGTATCCCACCAAAGCCCGTCTGTAAACCCCTCCTTAACCCCCCACCACTCCTCTGACTCATCTTCTTTTAGCTGACTGCAAGTTATCCCACAGTCCCACTTCTGTCTCGACAGGCCTCCTGACACTTGGCACCCGCCTGTCTCTGCTCTCCCTCCCTTCCTCCTCCTCCTCCTCCTCCATCCCTCTCTCGTGGATCAGTTGTCATGTCTTGCACTTGACATGTTCTCGTCTGCTTTTTCCACCATGTCTTGTTCTCTCCGCATAATCAGTTTCTCCTCCTCACCTCTCAATTACTGTTTTTTTTTTGTCAGTGCATGTGCTCGCCGTTTGTGGCCTATCTATTTCTACAGGTCCTGTACAGCAGTGATGCGAGATAACGGTAAAGATGTTTTCTTAGCCATGTGCGTCGAACTGTCACGAAGGCTGCCAAGTTCACTGTCACATTCAAATCAAGAAGAAGAAAACGCAAACAACAAACAAAGCGCTTACAAGTAACTAAATTGTAGTTTCTTCAAAGATAAACTGTTCATGAACATTTTTGTCTCGCACTGCACCGCAAACAACCGCGGTTTCTTGTGCATTGACTGCACAGCTTACGATGAATGTTTAGACTAAGAGGAACATTAAAAAAACTAAATAACATAGCCTGGTATTACCTATATAGTCCACCACAATGTTGAGCCCTGAGTGCTTTTTCATTAAAAAATGGTTAAAAGAAAAAAGAGGTTTGTAATTTGGTCATTTTGCTTTATTAGTATGATACTTTCCAAGTAAAAAAACAACATAATTCTTATCAATCTTGTTTAATTAGTAAAAAGCACCCTTTGAAGACAGCTCAAGGAAACCCCAAACAACTAGTATTACAAGTAAGTATTACATACTTGTCAAACATTTATCTTTTTTGTACTTAGAACAGTATGCCATGAACAAAACTGTAGAACAAGTTCTGACTATTGTAAAAACTTTTCTCCAGACCGTCTGGGCTTGTTTCCAGTTGCCTTGATTGAAACCTTCTATGCTTGGGTGACCTCACATGGTATTACTCTGCCCATATTTCACCTGAGTGGAGGTCTAACCAACAAGATTAGAAACACCTGTCTTGGTGTGCGGAATAAATAAATATTACTGTATCTTTACTCTTGTAGTTAGTGTAGCGAGAAAGTCTGCTGAGTAACTGTTTAACTTCAGAGTCAGCGTTCATGTCTGTCAGTGACCTATGTTAGCTGAGAGGGACCCTTCTCTGTAAGAAGTATTTTAGATACCAGGTGACATGTACCTTCAGCTCGGGTTGATTTCTGGTGTAGTTTTATAAGTCTTCTGGTCGCAGTCAGTCAAAGCGGCAGTTCGCTGAGTGATGTTTGCTGCGACCATGAGCAGCGGCTGTGCGTGACAGCTCAGACAAACTGAATTCCAAACTTGCCATTTTCCCCCAGACGTCTCCTTTTTTCAGCTCTTTCGTCTTTTTCCACTCAAACGACGTCAGCCGACCACTCGAGAGGAAGCTGTTACAACTCAAACAGATGCCTTTTCAGTTTCATTCACAAGCATCTTTAACACATCTGACTTACTTTGACTCTCTTTACCATTGGCTTTGTCAGAATTGATGTTACCTCTCTGTGTAAAATGCAACTGAATGGCAGGATTCACCACATTTACCTTGGAAACTGGTATTTGTTTCCGAATAACTTCATTAAATGTCTTCTTTGTCTATTTAAGATGCCATTGTGACCTTTACATGTTATATTTGTCATTGGTTATAGAGATATTATTGGAATTTTGCTTGAAAATCTGAAGGAAAACTATAACAATTGTGCAAAAATGTAGATTCATGTATATCTTCATGAAAATAAATACTTTTTTAACATGTTTCTGCTCTCGGTTTACTTTATTTAAAGTATCACTAGTGAATACAGTTGAGCTGATTATATTTCCACACCTCTTAACATCTTGCAATTGGTAATATGTACGTTGTTTTCCATTTTTAGCACTACTGTGGATCAGAGATGAATGTGCTGCTCACACATAAGAAAAATCACTTCTCTTCTGGTAAATGCCCCGGGCAGCAATTATTTATCGAGTATGATTTAACTCCTGCTGTCCTGAGGGCGACTTTTAATGCCATCTGGATTGACGTCTGCTGGTTCTGCAGAATTAGCGACTGACGCACCAATTGGATTACGAGGCCTGCGTGACCAGCAGCGGAGTAGGGCAGAGTTGCTCTCTGCAGAATAGATTAGATGATTAACGATCATTGTGGGAAACATACTGGACAGTGCAGCAAACAGGAAAATAACAATGGAATATTCAAAGAGACAAATGGAATATACACTCTATTGCATGTTTATGAGACATGCCCTGCAAAAAATGCATGCAGTCTAATAGGGGTTATCAATAACTGTATGTGGTGTGGACAAAATATCAGAACCACTTCTCAGTATTCAGCAGCTCCACAAACGACGAGCATCCAATTTAAGATGAGGAACAAAAAAAAGAAAATGGCAAAATGGAAGTCCTTGAAAAATGTAGTATTGTGAAAAATGTTAAATTATCAACGTCCTCTGGGAAGTACCAGTGTAGGCTGTGGTGTCATTTACTAAACTGTGTCATTTGCCCTTAGAGTCCATCCAAAGAAAATGTATAGCATCACAAGTCCAAGCTTAGCGCAGATTACATGGGTGGTCCCAGTCAGGAGCCCTGTAATCCTTCCCAGCGTTGGTTTAATTCTTTGACGGTCTGATCAGCTAAAGACTTTCGAGGAGTCTCACCTCATCGCTCCACCATATCAGAAGCATTTCCCCTCAAGTCCAGAGAGCCGAACCGGCTGACGTCAGTGCATCGGGCTTCATTAAGTTCACCTCACTGCGTCGGCTTCTCCCCTCCATCTCCCCTCCAGCGAGTCCTCTTTGCCTCCCCCTTCACCTCCACCCACTCCCAGCCTGTCTAGGAATCCCTTTTGATCTGTGGTATGACAGCAGCTGCACTGTGCAGCTTCCCAGTACGGTAGCCCATAAATCAACTGACAAGTGCTCTTTCTCGCTTACCACACACACACACACACACACACACACAAACACACGTCGGTTACACATGACAAAGGAACACTCAAAGTTTGAGGGAGAGCGGCCGGTCGGTCAGTTTACAACTATAAGTGATGAGAACGTAAATAACGGTAAGTGCATACAAAGTCAACACATGGATGGGCGTAATGTTGAAGAACAGTGGTGCCAGGGAGATTTAGCACCTGTTTACCGCTCTCCATGTCTAGCCTAGGTTTGCCCTATCACTCTGTGGTGCACGGGGCAGCTGTGGCTCAGCTGGTGGTGGGGGTTGTTGCTTTGAAGTGTCCTTCAGGTTGCTGAAGGAGCTGCTGTCAGGTTAAAAAATGCCATATGAGCGTAGTCCATACCCGAGTGAGCTGCAGAGAAAAGATACAACAATTTGTTAGTTAGTTTGACAGAAACAATAAATGACCTCACCCTTCCTGTATCCATTACACCTTCAGCACCACAACAGCACACATCCATCCAGTTACTGCTGATTTCACAACCTATTGTTTATTTGTGCTGTTGCTTTTATAGTTGTTTAATGCTCCTGGACTGTGGATTTCTTTGTGAAGTTCGGGATTTCTGCAACAATCCAAAGGATGTGTGATAGTTCTGCTCTGCTGATTGGAGGATGTATGAGGTTCTTATCCCTCGTCAGTGTATCACCAGCTGTAAATGACCGCCAGCTCTCCCCCTGTGTGGAGAAGCAGCACGTCGCCCCATCAGGGAAGCAGAGCGTTGTACTGCTGTAAAACTGAAGCAGCAGCGAGACGTTCTGTATGTTAGCTTCATATTGCTACACTCTGTATTGAACGGTAGAGGAAGTTGGTGTCTTGAAACCATGCACGTGTGCTGTAGAAGCATCGCAAGCGGGAAATTTTAAACCTAAATTTTTAGCAGTTTTTATATCTCCTCATTCATTTTGAGAGGATTCTGGTGATGGTAGCCCTAAAAACCTGCCCAGGGGCATCGCCAAGATGGCTGCCAAGTGGCAAGACTGTCCTAAAAGGACTTAAGGTACTAGCTAACTAGCTAATTACAGCTCACAAAATTGACGATCTATGGTTATAAATGAAAAACCCAGTTTTGCCTACACTTGTGAAAACGAGGGCCCATTATTTTTTAAAAATGAATAATTTAGAATATCAAGTGGCACATCTGCCTCTGTTATACTTTCAAAAGCTGCATGTGAGATTGGAAATCTTGACAGCCGCAGCAACGACGGACAATGGTTTAGTTAACGGTCAACTGACTAGTAAGATCGTCCACCCTCAGCATGTTCTCATCAGTTTTTTCATAGTTTATAAAAATTAATTGCAGAATATTCCTGAACACAGCAATCCAGAGTCCTGACACGTCCATGCGTCAGCTACATTTTCTGCAAGCACCGCACACCAATGAGAGGCAACGTGCAAGACTGACACAAATATTCCTGAAGGCAACATATCAAAAGCTCAAGACAAAATCATACCCTGAGATTACACAGGCCCAGCCATCTGTTCTTAGGAGCGGCGCTGTGGTTTGGTTGGCTGGATAGGAAGGTGATTATCACTGGGTGATGCGTGGGTCAATTGACCAAGCCCAGCCAACCTCAACCTCTGTGGGTCAGGACCGTGTGCGAGTGTCAGATCAGTCTTAGCAGGTTGTTCTCCTGTGTGGGGTCGCATTCAGATTAGATCACACCACTGGGCTGTAATCCTTCTCTGATGAACATATGTTTTAATCCTACACCCACCAGACCACATATACCACACACACACACGCACGCACACACACACAGGCTACATATGCTGTGTATGTGCCACATGGACAAAAAAAAAAAGAACAATGGCAAAGAAAAAAAAAACGTTTTTCTTCTCTAAACGATGGAGAAAGAGGGAAACATATGAAGAGTGTGAGGTGCCACAGGGAGAGTGAGCGATGGGGGGATTAAGCATGAGAAGCTGCCAGGACAAGGACCTTTTGGCCTCACACACACACACACACACACACACACACACACACACACACACACACACACTCTTACCGGCCAGGAAATGGATTAGTGAGTGTGGTTGTTTGGAGGCAGATCGGATAAAATGGTGATTCACCGTGTCTGTTCAGAGAGTTTTAGAGGGCTGCTCTTGTGTGTGTGTGTGTGTGTGTGTGTGTGTGTGTGTGCGTGTGCATGTGTGTGTGTCACTGTCTCATTAGTGGGTGCAGTCAAGCCAGCTCCATGGAGGCGATGCCGCCACAGACCTCGTTAGAAATCCTCTCCTCTAGCCTCATGATACACAATATCTCGGACACACACGTGCACACACATGCAACAGCACATGCAAATGCTGTGCGTTGTAACAGAGGGTAATATTCAACTCTTGCATCTAATAAGCCATATTTACAGGGCTTTTTAGGTCCTCCACACATGTCTGTTTGTGTGTGTGCGCAGGCTTTTCTGTGAACAGAGAGGCATTGGATGATGCAACTAAGCTGAAAGTCGAGTGAAGACGGAGCAACCGAGGCAGAAAGATGATTGCAAATGAGACGCCGCATTTCCTGTTTCCCACAGTGGCTTCGAAAACTTTGAGCTCAGTATCGACTTTTTAATTATCATCTATTATGTGGTTGATCACATGAAGCTTACCGTAAGTCGCATTATAGTATCACATTTGTACACGCAAACCAAGAAAATGAAAGAGAGAGTGATGTTTGGCAGCTCAATCTCTCCCTAACTGTATGTGCAAGCGAGAAGAGAAATCAGGTTAAACCAGACAAACAGGTTTCAGATTTGTTTGACATTTTAATCATAAAAGTTCTCTCTCTGTGACTGAAGTTTTCAGCCCCTTTTTTCTTCAAACTAGGCCTTAAGTTGTCATAATTGTGAAGCTATCAGCAAAACCAATAAAGTATTTATCTCTGTGTAGGGCAGGAATTGAATTGATGCAGTTGGCCACTCACTAGTATAACAGGAATTTTTTTTAACCATTTCTATCATGTACTATTTTCACATATTTTGACGAACAAACTGGAAAAAAGTTCATGCGTCTTTTAGCATACGCTGCACATTTCTGTACAAGGTCACCATAAATTGCTACATTACTGAATACATTACAGGGCTCCAGACTAAGTTGTTGCACCGGTTGCAGTGAAATTTTATCAAAAATGTGTGTTAATGGGTGCACCTAAATGAAAAAGTTAGATGCACCCATTAACACAAATCTTTGATTGAATTTCTTAGCGATCGAAAACAGGAATTTTAAAGGTGAATGAAGGTGCAGATAAATATTTGTCTTCATATAAATCACAGCAGATGCAACAAGAATATTGTAATAACCTAAATAAAAAAAAAAGTTGTTTAAAGGTACAATGTGTAAGAATTGGCCACATGCTTAAAACAAGCAGGCGGCAGCGAGAGTAACCCGTAACTGCTACTAAGTGGAGCGGCTGCTAGCTAGTTAGCTCAGTTAGCCACGCAGCTAGCGGTCCATTATGGGAGCTTGGGGGACCTGGTCAGTGTTGGTGTGTACATTGCTAGCAGAGGACTGGGACAGGACAGGGCTAATCGGTTAGCTTACTAACTTCATCAGATATTTCTGTAACACACATACATAGACATCTTAACATCAAAAGTGTTACTTCTGTATACGATTTTAAATAATTTCAACTAAAAGTCTAACACATTGCTCTTTTAAAGTGCTCAACAGACTCAAATAAAAAAAAAAATCAACCTCAAATATTACTGGGATATTATACATTTACTACCTAATTACCCGGTTGGAGCTTGTTTAAAAAATGTTCTTCAGGCTCCATTAGCCAATAGGCACATATATGCATTTTGCCTGTGCAGTCACTTCTTAATAACAGAATGGTCACTAATTAATCATGCACTCAATGGCTCATCACTCATGGTCTTATCTAAATCCAGTCACATAAATGTTTATCGATGCACTTAGGCACTCTGCTTTTTTTTTCTAAATACATCGATTTTGCCATCTTAGTAAAATGCAAGTGAAAAAATCCCTCATAGTGTTTTCCTTTGGTTCTAAGTACTGTTTGAAAGACTCAGAGTTGCTAACACTACCCATTATATAATCATTCACATCTCAGTAAACATTGTTAGTAGATGTTTGATGTAATTATTGTGGGAGATTTCCTAATCCTGAGAACAAATGTGTTTCCGCAGTAGATTTAAGTGGCATCCAAAGGCAGCAGTAAGTTCAAATATCTTCTCTTTATATCAGGATAGCATTGACCAGCTAATTCTCCTCACTGTGAGTGTGAGACGTGAGGCTGGGAGCAGACAAATACACACTTTTACTTACTAGTAGCAGGGACTGGTCCAGATGGTGGGACAACACAGGGTATTAGTGGATCATGTGAGGGAGATGGTTTGTGGGTGGGGCCCCTCAGCGGGGGCGAGGGGGTTAAATCTCTCTGATTGGAATGCACAGCTGCACCAGCGCACACACTCACACACATGCACAAATGCGCACACATACCGTCACACAGCTGAGTATGCGAGGACAGCACAGAAGTTTCTGGAAGTGTAACGAGCCGTGTGACTCAGCAGTGGAAGTCTGCTTCCTCCTGTCTGTCTGCCCATCTCATTTATCGCTCTGTCATTTCCATCTTCATTCTTTCTTTTCCCCCCTCAGCCTCTGTTTCGCCATCCCACTTTTATCAGCGCACCTGTCTCCTTTCGGGCTGTCTGCGTCTTATTTACTGTCTTTGTCTCACTTTATGTCGTTCACGCTCCAGGACCTCATAATATGACAGACGGTGCGAACTCATTCCACAAGTGTTTCAGACACGCTCGATGGAGTGGAAAGTCGAGCAGAAAGACAAGCGTGATGCGTTTGAAGGACAGATGGTAAAGGTAAAAACCACCTCAGACACGTTACCTGAACATCTCAACTTTTGCCTAATACTGATCTATATGACATACATTTGTGGTAAAGCAGCGGTGCCAAGTAGAGAATAATTTCAAAATGAAGAGATATGTACAGGGTTGGGTTAGACTACTTTGAAATGTGGCCAGTTACTAAATACATAGCATAGCTAATTGGTTACTATGAGAAAAGTAATCTTTGACTTTGTAACTAAAATCTAATTTAATCTGGGCTTATTATAGGCACTTATTTTTTGTAATCTGTTCACATAATCTCAATTACGTGTAATCCATCACTACCCAACCTTGTATATGCACACGGGGTGAACACGCGAACAAAAGCACTTGCATCAAGTAATGCAATCCGATACAACAGGCCTGTGATAATAGTATGCTGTAACGTTTGATCTTTTGTTGGCACAAGAGATATTGAGTTAGTTCTGTGTTAAATTAAGAGCCTGTACTTTAATGCGGTGTGTTGAAATGTGATGTGCCCTTGTAATGGAGGTGAAAGTTACCCTAGCACAAACACACTCAATTACACAATGAAAACAGTGAGAGCCAGCGTGCAGTCGTCGTTTGAAGCCAGAAGACGTTCAATGTCATGTCAAAATAAAATAAAGAAAAAGAAGAGTAAACTCGATGAACTTATAAAATTGAAATATAATCAAATTCAATTTTGGCAAACATTTCACAATGTGTATTGAGTCCAATGAGAAAGAGCGATTCGTTGATTTACCCTGCCCTCGTAAGTTTTGTTATTTGAGTTTAATTATCTGGATGTAGTTACACACTGGTTATATTTTAGGTGATGTAATGACATGGACTTCAAAAATCTTCTCATAAAAAACAAAGATGCCTTAATTTGTATAACTATCCAATAATGTATTCTGCTTAGCTGTGTGTTTATTTTTCCTGTATTGGCGGGATGACAATTGCGTTTATTTCCAGTTATATAACCCCATATTTCTTTATCATCCAATTAATTTAAGTACGGTTTCATTAAATGGATGTTCATATTGCCTCTGCAGATCTCCCATTTTAGTTTTGTTTCCCTCAGATCTGATCTGTAGTGTGAATTCTGAATATCAAGAAGCTGCATGGATCTGGACTTTACGGATAATTGTGTCAAAATGGGTCATAAATCAGCAGGAAATGTACACATAATTTTGCCATCAAATGTTTCTATTACATAACATTTAGAACATATTGCAACATAAATCATTGATCTGATACAGCTGTCACATAACTGACACGCTTGACACTACAGACACTAGAATTTTTAGACAAAACAATGGGAAAGAAGCAGAGGCCGTCACGAGGCCACAAAGTTTGAGATAACACGGTCTCAGCTCGGGACACAAGTCGAACCATGTCAGAATTGTTTAAGTGGTCCAGGTCATGTCCACAATTATTTCAGGAGTCTCTGGTCTGTTATGCCAATGGCTCTAGTACATCCATCCACCTGCTTGCAGCTCCAATCACATGGAACCTCACATACTGTCGAAAAGTGGTAGTTCTGTTTGAGGTCAGGTCCAAAATCTTTTAAATGACTGAATCTTAAAATATCTCTGACTTCAAAAAATCCATTATTAGTCCTGCAAACGAGGACATCTGTGAGACTCGACGGAGCAAATAATTGAAATATATTAGAGAGGAAACAAATCATGCACGTGTGTCCAAGATAAACATGCACTTATCCCTAACTGACCCCGAGAGTTTTTGTGATTGTCCGTGTTTGTTATAATAATGTCATACAGATTGCTGTCAGACACTATTATACAACACCAGATTATAATCCAAATGTTGCTATCATTACTGCTGCTATGACACATCATTCTCTCCCAGTGTCTGTGTCCAGTAATCTCTCTCTCTTTAGCCCTCCCTCCATCCCTCTTTCTCTTTGTAGACCTCATCTATTCTCTCCCTCCCCTGTTCTGGTCTCAGCCTCTCTGTCTGTCTCTCTACCAGAGTTGGTTTGAAGTCTACCAGTAGGGGTGTGTGTGTGTGGGTGAGGACGACCTGCAACCTGCAGGTCTTTGTATTGAAAATTAGTTTTTATATTTTTCAAGAGGCCAGTAGGCAGCCAACGCCTGTGTGTGTGCTGTATGTGTGTGTGTGTGTGTATATCCCTTTTTATTTTTATTTTCAGCAGATGAAAGCAGACAAGAGTGCAGACATAACAGAATCACACTACAGAAAATAACCGCTGCCAGGAATCACATCCGTATGTACAGACATTCCTACATGAGGTTCAACACAGTCCTGGCTACAGGCACAGACAGTGTTCTAATGAATAAAGAATTGATTTAAAAAGATACACTCAGGCTGCCAGGAGTGCATAAGAGAGATTAATTGTGTTTACATGTGTACTCATTGTACAGGGACAATATAGATAAACATTATAATGCATATAGGATGTTCAGATTAAGCTAATTTAGTGGTCCTGGTGGTTGCATATTGATAGTGATAGTGTTCATGTACTGTACAAACTGTGGCCTCAGCAGCTGGCAGAGTTATAGTCACCGTCAGGGGTGGTGGAGTGGAAGAAGAATAAGGATCTTGGATTGGGCTCCTTCCAATGGGTCACAAAATACATCCGAAGGACCTTGAGGTTATTTATGGGGTAGAAATGAAGGAGGAAGAAAGTTATACCGCACTAATTTGTGTTCTTCCTTTGGACTTTTCTCACATCTTTGTAAAATGTTAGATCATTTTGCCTTGTAAGCATCAGTTTAATGTAACACCTTGATGTGAAAGTCACGAGTCACATCTAAAATGTGGTGCAGCAGAAGCATAAAGTAGCATAAAATGAAAACCCCGGGTGTTCCAGAAAAGAAAATAACGGTTTGATTTACTATTAATGATGTACACAACTATTTCTACATGAACCCCTTTGCCTAGTCACTGTTGAACTGTTACAGATGATGAGTGAGTGAGAGTGAGAGATGAGTGTTTAAGGGTGTGGTGAACGGGAATGTACATTCTTAAGTTGAGGCCCCTTGGCCAATCAAGCTGGACTGATAGAGGAAGTAATTTCAGGAGGTTTATCTCTTGATCTCTATTCCCTAGAAGCAGAGGGAGTGCAGGGACAAAGTCGCTGTTTAGTCGAACACCGACCGAGGTTTGCGCCAGTTAAAATCTCTTGCCCCTTCACATGGCTCTGAAACCAGGAGAACCAAAAGAGTCATTTCGCTAGGTGCAAGGTGAATGAAACCAACCAGGTCCATTTCAGAGTCCATGTTGATTTGTGTTTCCATTCTAACCAAGTCCCACCCAATATGGTAATATATCTCAGGAGTCGGGTTAAAACACATCCAACCTCATCCAAGCAGGTTGTGCCGATGATGTTGGATGGGCTGCATCATCGTTCATGGACGAATGGTGGCTTCCTCTTCCTCTTCTAGATCTGGATCCTCGTCTGCAAGATGTTAATGCCAAGGAAAAATGTAACAACAGCCTAAAAATCCTCAGCCTCTGCCGCTAATGTAAATTTGATGTACCACTCTAAACATGACAGTGGCCGGTAAGACTACTAGCAAGTCAGTTACACCCTTTGAGTCTTAAAACAGAGCCTTTAACATTGGCTGCATTGCATTGGATTCACTTCACACCTGCAGTGGTTATGGTAAACTGTCTTGACAGTGATGATCTCGTCAGGGATGGGAAATAAGGGCATCAAAAGTATAGGAAGAAACTAGCTTAAAGCTTGGGAAGTTGTTATGGCTGGCTGCTGGTTAGGCTGCAACAACACAAACGCCTGCTTAAAGATAACACATACAGTGTTTACATGCAAGTGAAGAGGAGATGATGAGCCAACAGATGATGCCTGTAGACATGCAGATGAAGGCAGAGGGAACGCTTTCATGCCTCACACACACACACACACACACAGGTGTCGCTCACATGTCAACATGTATGACTGAGCTTCACGGCTGACTGCGCTCTGCAGGTAGCACGGCAGACTTCCCTTCAAAGCCGTCTGTGATGCTGCTCCATACTGGAGTGTGTGTGTGCTGCACAAAGCGGTCCGACGATGTTTGTGTGTGATTATGTAACTGTTTCCTCTGTTCCTGGAGTCCTTATTGATGCACAGATATTTTTTCCTCTTCCCATACCCTAATTAGAATGATTACTTTGGCATGCAGAAGAGGGGCGGAAAACAACCCCCCCCCCCAAAAAAAGTCTCTTTCATCCCTTTCTCTCTCTTTCTAACCATGCCAGTCTCTTTCACTTTCTCATGTATCTCGGAGTACTTTTTTCTCCTCTTTACTCAATAATACATCAAGAATATGCATATTTCAGCAGCTTTGTGCAATGTGATCGTGATGCGCTGTACATGTACAGTATAGAAGTGCCTGCGTCTGCTAGGGGAAGCCCCCTGAAGGAGGACGTGCAGGGTCCCCCCTTCCTCACCATACGTCAGCAGGCCTAATTAGAAGAGCCCAGCCCCCAGAGACAAGGGGAGAGAAGAAATGGAGGGTAGATGGATCAGAGAAACATGGTGAGAGAGTAAAGAGGGAGGAATGGTGCTGAAATCTTCAAGAACTGCTCCTCAACTTTGTTGTTTTTATTCATTACTTTAGAGACATCCGAGATATCTTTGTTGTGTTTCTGCCCAGCACATCTCGAGTGATCACTCGTCAATCAAAAAGTGCAGGCCAGACGTAGACATTGTTTTCCTCCGCAGCATCTGTATGAAAAGTTTTTCGACAGTGTGGTTGTTTTCTTTGAATGTTCAGCCATATTTTTGCTCTGGCTACTCAGTCAACCTCCCTACTTTGACATCTATGTATTGTGTTGCAGGAGATATCTGTTGAAGATAGCATGCCGAACAGCTAGCCCCAAGCCTGTTTGTACGTCAAGAGGTGATAGTCCAATTAATACAGCTGCTAACTGCACGGTTAGCTAAGCTTACTGCAGCTACAGTTAGCATCCATCGGTGGTTACTCTGATGATGTACTGACCCCTATTTGTTTGAAGACAGTTGATCAATTCTTGCATATTGCACCTTTAAGTTAAGTTACAAAATTGCCGCCAGAGATTCTAGACTGTTGTACCCAATGTCAAGGGTACAATAGCTGTACCTGGGTACTGCCCCAGTGACAAGCTGATGGAGCCCCAGAGGTACAAACATAAACCTTCTTTTTGACAGTGTACATCTCACCACCATGTATTGCGCTGTACATCTTCTAATACATCCATCCACGATGCACCTAATATCACTCCTCATATTTGTGTTATAATCGAAGAAAAGGCTGGTTTTATTTACTCCTCATCCTTTAAATTGAATCTGTCGACATCTTTCTTCGGGTCAGATGCCTCATTTTCCAGATTTCCATACTCTTTGAAATGAGCCTCGTCAAGTTGTGCGTGCTGTGCGCGTCCGACGGCTTTGCCCTACTTTACTCTCCACTGTACCTAGTAGGATCAAGTGACGGTCACTGATGAGAAGGAGATGAGAAAGGCAGGAAGAAGAGGCTGGATGATGAAATCGTGGGAGTCAGAGTGGAAAGGAGGATGGAGGATGATGGGATGGGGGGATGGGGAAGAGGTCGGGAAAAGCCGGGAGTGGAGGGCGGAGAGTGCGGGCTGACGGAGGAATATTGATTATCTGTGACGAAGCGCGCGCGTTCCAGATTGATTTAGACTGGTGGCAATATGACTTGTATAAATGTATTAAAAAGAAAGAGGGAGAGTTTTCTGCCTTAGCTATAGAACACAGGATGTTGTTTGTACCCTTGTGGAATTTGGGGCCGAACGTTTTTTGCACTTATAATAGTTTTGATCATCGGCGTAGGAAGCATTTAAAATGTAGGTGGGAAAACTTTAACAGCTTTTTCCCCCTAGAAATATTTTGAATTGAGTGAATATTATTTTTTTGTATTCAGGTGCATTTCAACAGGTGGCTTTAATACTTTTTCTGGCTAGAGTAGCATGAGAAAAGTTATGGGAAGGCCTGCACTTTGCAATTTCATCCAGAGGAAGATCACATATTTGAGGATATTAAAAAAGCTCCAAGTATGTAAATTGATTCAGTGACTAATTTATAATGCCTCTGTGGCACAGGCTCATGATAGACTGTCCTTTTTTGGGCATTTCATGTAGAAATTAACTTAAAATTCCACACTGAAATCTAAAGAAATATATCTAAAATCTCCCTCTCCTTCTTTTTAAGTCTCATTTGTCATCTTCCTTTCCTCTCTCCTGTCATGTTTCCCTCCTTCAGCTCAGAAAATCTGATGCTTTGCCTCCCCGGGGCAGCTGCTGAGAGTCGGTATCAAGACAACATTTAGACAGAGATGCCTTCAGCAAATTCAAAACCAGGCTCTCAGGCTTTGTACACACAGCTGAGAGCGGTGTGAAACTGGTGCCAACATTAGCCAAAGTCTCATGGGAGACATTTTGGGGCCAAGCCTGTATGGTAATGAGGATACGAGCTCCGACTCTGATGGGCAGAGGGACAGACAGGTGGGAGAGGGAGACAGGTGTCTGACGGGGTGTGTGGGGCAGAGTTTGTTTCACAGTGAGCTCACAGCTGCGAACGATTGGACACACACACACCCACACACACGCACACACGCACGGAGCATTTAAGTCCTGTAATTACTGCAGTGGGTCGTCTTGATTGGTATTACTTTAGATAATGTAATGTCCCATTCCACAGAGAGATAACAGGAAAGTGTGATTCAGCACGGCTTGAGGCTCAGGCGAACCCTGTCTGTATTAGTCACTAGCATTCAAAGGGAACCGAGGCTTTAGCTATGACCATCAAGAAGCCACCTATCTGTCGCTCTAATGGATCAAACTGCCGTCACTGTTTCTGAATAAAACCTCTGAGTGTCTCCATTGTCCCCTCCCCCGCCCTCACCCTCAGCTTCACTACTTCAAACGACTCCTTAATTGGCTTTCGGGGACACGGCTCCAATTGCCAAGGGTCCTGAAGGAGAACATCAACCTTTTGGCAAATTTATTATTTTGATCAGCTTAGCGCCGTGCGACGGTTGGCAGCAGCCTCGCATCGGCGTGCCCAGCATTTATTCAGTTTTGTTCCAGCGTGGCTGATGCTTTTGGAGTGATCTGTGAACTGCACAGGATCGCTCCGGGGCAATGCTGTTCAATAAAACAACTGAATCACTGGCAGCGGGGCTCCAACAAATCTTATTGTAACATCTTGGATTAATCAAAGAGCACAGCTGCCAAAAGGTTGGTTGACTAAACCTTAAACATTTTCTAACCCGGCTGAGAATCCGTCATCCTCAAAGATCTTGTAAAAAGGACTGCTGCTTTTGTTATGTGGGCTCTTAATGGATTGGGGGGTTGTGAGCCATTTGGTGTCTTGACAAGGTGTTTAAGTAACGGAGCACTGGCATTTCAAACTTGGGAAGATGGATTTGTAGCTTGGCGAGGCCTGAAGTTTCATATCTTGCCTGTTACAGTGAGCATTGCTGCTTTGCCTTTTAGTTGTGGCAATAGTCATTGGGTTCTAGTTTGCATGTGCCATTGTAGCACCCAAAGCTGGAAGTGAAAGTCCACACTTATACACTGATACGTTGTTCGTACTTTGACTTTGTGTAGGAAGGGCTCCTGTTCGCAGTGTAATTGCCTCGTCTTCATCAGCGATACTTGGTCAGAACTGCCTCGTTCGGTCACGATGTTATGAACCCTGTCCATCACTCCAAGAAAATAATCTTGCCAACCTATTCTCTGAAATGTGTTAACTCATTACTGGGAGGCATTTCTTCATCAGAAGTCATACAACGTAGATATGTTGGATTTAAGTGTGTTTCTGAATGCGCAGTGGTTGAACCAATCAGCACCCTATAGTGAACTACTGGCAGCTCAAGGAGTAATTTAAATGTGACAGCCAGCAAGAGAAGTCAACTGTTCGGCTCACTTTTTCAAGATGGAAATATGCTTTTGCTCTTCTCTCAACTGGTTTTGGCAAGTTTGATGCAACACCGGGTCCTGCTTGCAGTGCTCTCCTATTGTAGATCTTCATAGGCGGCCATAGACAAATGCTTCGTCCGATCACCTGCGAAGGATTTTTTGAGTGCCCGCACTTTTCTAAACATTTTGAAGCCGCCCCTTTCCAGATGGCTCCGTGTAACGTCAGGTTAGGTTTCTGATCATACTTTACTGTCTGCTCATGTTTTACTTTACATTTCAATTGATTTTAAAATAAATACAGATCAAACACATGGCTGTTTTTACTAGGTGGGCTACACGCAGACACCAGTACACAAACGGCAGCATGTGGAGAGTGTAGATTATAGGTTTCATATCCCTCTGGATGTAGATACACAAAGATTAGAGGATTATGTCAGTTTGGCAGGAGATTGGCCTGCCGGTCCATTATGAGATATGAGTACAAACACCAAAACAATCCGTGCACTCTGGCCCTCGCTAATTGAGTTTATGCCCCACCGTGTCACATTATGTACAGTAATGGGTCACGTTATGCCAAGTAAAAAATATTAACCTTGTATTACACGTGTGAGCTGTTTTTGAAATATAATACCTCGCGTGATTTAATATAAGAAAGCCTTGAGCCTTATTCACCAAAAAGTTAACTACAATATATTCATGTTTTACCACTTTTGGAAATTAATAACTAGAAGTGTGTGGGCTCATATTTCTTCTGTGCAGTGACTTTTAGCTGGGCTCTTCCACTGCTCCCCTCCGTCTCCAGCGGGAACAAACAGTGGTAGCCCGAAACTGTTTTTATTGCTTTCCCTGTGTAAGCGTGGAGCGCCGGGGTGAGCGATCCACCAGGAACACATGACTTTGTTTCCTTGCCCAAACTCTCCCACACACAACTTGGTGTGTCTGAATGACACGCAGCTTGTTTTCCGTGGCCACGTCTGATTCTGTTCCTATCAGCTGCCAGATCTAAATGAACCCTGAGGGATTTGATACCCAGACTTTTACTCCTCCTAATCCTGATGTCAATTACTGACAAGTTTCTGGCAGGTTCTCCTGAAGGTGAGGAACCTGATGGGCGCGGAAATGGACCTGACTCTAAACCTCCGCCCGAGGCTCTGCTCCTCACACTCCCTCTCCCTCCATCTCTTCCCTTTATCACACTCAAACACATTAAATATAGTGTATGTATTTATGATCGATCTCCCAGGCAGCATGGGAGTTTAAATTGATTGTCAAATCAAATTGCCTATAAAGACGTTGACACGGCACACAAGCAGCAGTTGCCTGATTGAGGGAACTGAGCCGTGACGAATGTGCCGAACAAAACATGAATGATGATGCTGATGAGCGAACGCGAAAACAAACAATTTGAAAAATGCCACTCTGGCAAAAGCCTCTATAATTTGACTGTAACATGAAGGAGAATTAACGTTGTTTTTTTTTGCCAATTGTCCCATATAAGCCTATATTAAAATGGATTTAGAAATGAATGTCTCATTTAAAGGTGCACTGTATAGTTTTGCTGAAGACATTTTAATAATGAAAAAAATAAGGGGTTAGTGTCTCCTATTGGGAAGATCACTGATGGAAAGTAAGTTTATTGACAGTACTAAAGTATACATTTCTGAGGTTCTTTACTTGAGTATTTCCATTTTAAGCACTTTAGCTTCTACTTCTATCACATTTAAGGAAATGCATGTACTTTCACTCAACTAAATCGATCCGTAGTCGCTAGATTTTTCATACAAATCGTATAGTTTATTTTTAAAATGATGTATATCATACCGAGCGCTTTATGAATAAGTTTACACTTGCTCCATCTCGACTAGCATTTGAGTAACGCTGACGTATTTATGAACCACCAGTCAAGGTCCATTTTGCATTAGGGTGCACTGTGTAGCTTTGATTAGAAGAAGGGAGAAGGGATTGTTATGCCTAAACAAGCTAAATAACCAGACTGTATATGTTTTCATGACAGAATAAACAAACTGACCTTAAAGGACAACACTCATACTGTTTGACTTTATTTATATGTGGCGGACCCTGCCACCGTTCTAGCTTCAAAGAGTGTTCTGGCGACCTTATTTTCTTTCAGTTCAGTTATGGAAAAGATAGATATATCTGCGATTGTATTTTTACCTCATTAATATTGTACATGAATATTTTGACTTTGAATTTCTTCTCCAAAGCTACATAGTGCCCCTTTAAGATTAGTGCAACATAAATAAAAAAAAATATATATATATATATATACTGCAGTGTTTCTTTAGGGTACATATTAAGGAATGTAATAATAATAATGATAATGATGATGATAATAATAATAATAGTTGTGTTTCCTTGCTTTTTGTCGCCTACATACACTCACACAGGGTCTGGGCTAATATATGATTCATACCGTTTCCATTATCCAGCCCTGACATGCAGTACTGATGCATGA
>OMLP01044285.1:287-10512 GCA_900302685.1 Spondyliosoma cantharus
CAGAGGGAGACAAACATGGAGACACTGACAAGACACAAGAGGACATGGAAATCAAAACTTAATTTTCGAAACATAAAACAGAAATCAGGCATGACACAATGAAAGTAATGACAACAGGATCATTGAGAGCAGTAATATTGATGGGATGTTCTTTTGTTTCCTGCCTTTGTGATAAAGGAACATTATGTACCTTTTATCCTTAGTAATAGCAGCTTCAAAATCATTTTGATGGCACTGTGCCTTTTAACAGAAACTGTGGGGGGTGAGAAATCGCACAAAATGCCGATTTCTAAATAATGTTGCTTCAAGCAAAAGGGGCAGGACCATAATGTGCAAGTACAACACAAAATTTAAAAAATGCCTTTCCACAAAACAATGCTTCAATATAAGTATACACATTTTAGCTGCACTTCCATTTATAATCCTTAGGAGTGGAATGAGCCGTTCTTGCCTAGCTGCGCACACTTTGAGCAATCTGATTAAATCGGTGGCATTAGGATTTACATTTTCTAGTAACTTAACCAGAAAAGCACAACATCCTCTGTTTCACAGACTCAAGACTTGTTTGATTTGGTGACACCATGTGGATACTGGTGGTGGTTTAATCCAGCCCCCAGCAACAATGCAGGGTGCTGAGGTGGTTGTGGTGTGAGTTTGATTAGAATTTGAAATCTCAAAGAGCCATATGGTAAACTATTCGCACCTTGTGGTCAACTTTTATGCTAGACTGAAAAAATCTTTATCATTTAAGCATGTTTAAAACAAAAGTGTGTAAAAACTGATTTGCAGTTGGAGGTGTTCTGTCATTTACATTTACATTTAGGGCATTGAGCAGATGCTTTTGTCCAAAGCGACTTACATTTGTCACAAGAGAGAAACCATGATGTATCACCGTCAATGGAGTAATAAGTATAGAAGCAATTGTCAAGCCCTCATCTGTGGATCGTAACTGCTATTTGTCAAAGCAGTAAAGTTGTCTTTAAGTGCATAAGTGCTATGATAGAAGTGCTAACGATACAAACATACAAGTGAATACAATTGTTGTTGGGGGGGATGGAGGGAGGGGGGTCATGCTATGCGGGGTCGAGGTGAAGTCTGAACAAATGAGTCTTGAGTCTTTTGCGGAAGATGGAGAGTGATTCCGCTTTCCTGACAATGGTTTGGAGTTTGTTCCACCACTGAAGTGCCAAAACAGAAAAGAGACGCGACTTCGCTGAGCAGGCTTTGTTTGCTCTCAGTGATGGCGGTATCAGTCGGCCAGCTGATGTAGATGAGCGAAGTGCTTTTGCTGGGGCGTGTGGCCTGACCAGTGTTTGGAGGTAGATGGATGAAGTTCCATTGACGATCTTGAAGGCCAGCACCATCGTCTTGAATTGGGTGCAGGCAGCAACAGGAAGCCAATGGAGGTCATGGAGGAGGGGGTCACATGGGAGAATTTGGGAAGATTGTAAATGAGGCGCGAGTGGTCTAGTCGCAGAGGCTGGAAGTCCAGCCAATAGGGAGTTGCAGTAGTCCAGGCAGAAGATGACCAGCGCTTGGACTAGGAGTTGCGCTGCATCTTTTGTGAGGAACTACCGGATCCTGTGGATGTTGTAGAGGGCAAATCTGCAGGATCGGGCCAAAGCTGCAGTGTTGTGGATGCAGGACAGTCCATCGACAAGGATTCCGCCCAGGTTCCTCACGGCCGATGAAGGCGATACCGTGACATCCTCGACAATGACTGACAGGTCCATGCGAGGGCAATCTTTCCCCATGATAAAAAGGAGTTCAGTTTTACTAAGGTTGAATTTGATGTGCTGTCCAAGCGGAGATGCCTGCCAAACATTCTGAGATGCTCGTCGCATTGTGGGTGTTGGAGGAGGATGGGGGAAAAGAGAGGAACAGTTGGGTGTCGTCTGCATAACAGTGGTAAGAGAATCCATGTGATGTGATCGCAGAACCTAGTGATCTAGTGTATTGTGAAAACAGAAGTTTCCAGGAGGCAGGGTTTGGAAAAGGAGCCGTTCCATGTGACCTGAAAGGTGCGTTTTGTCAGGTATGATGTGAACCAGGTTAGAGCAGAGTCAGCAATGCCAAGTTCAGCCGGAGTGGAGAGGAGGATTTGGTGGTTGAACTGTGTTAAATGCAGAGAATAAGTCAAGTAGAATGAGGACTGACGAGTTGGACAAGGCTCCAAGGCACCAAGCGACTCAGTCACCATGAGGAGGGCCGTTTCAGTGGAGTGACCAGTCCTGAAGCCTGACTGATTAGGGTCAAAGAGGTCATTTTCTGAAAGATAGGAGGAGTTGGTCGTAGACTGCACGTTCCAGGGTTTTAGAGAGGAATTAAAGAAAAGATACCGGTCTGTAGTTTTGAATGTCATCTGAGTCTAGGGTGGGTTTCTTTAGGAGTGGCTTTATTGTGGCTGTCTTGAAAGGAGCTGGAGTAATGCGAGGGAGGAGTTGATCAGAGTGGTGAGGAATGGCAGGACGTCGTGAGAGATGTCTTGAAGAAGGGAGGAGGGAATCGGGTCAAGGGTGGTGGCACAGTTAGACGTCACTAGTGTGTGAACATCTTCAGAGGAGAGAGGGCTGAAGCAGGTAAGGCCATTGAAGGTGAAGGTCGGGGAAGGTGCTTTATGGATGGGCATAGGAGTAAAGGAGGAGCTGATGTCTTTTACTTTCTGGGTAAAGTAAGTTGCAAAGTCATCAGCAGTGAGGGAGGAAGGAGGGGAAGGGGTAGGAGGGGTAAGGAGAGAAGAGAATAAGGAGAACAGTTTCCTGGGGTTTGGAGGCAGAGGAGTTGATCTTTGACAGGTAGAAGGCAGATTTGGCTGCTGATACCATTGAGGTGAAGTCAGAAAGGAGGTAGTGGGCAACGTCATCAGGATGATGTAATTTTCTCCATTTTCTCTCTGCTACGAGCAGCAGAGAGAAAATGGAGCACCGATCTATTGGTTCGCAGAGATTCAGACAGCCAGGGGGATGGGGGGGATTGTGCCGGTCGGGAGGTGAGTGGACAGAGAGTGTCTAAAGAGGAGGAGAAGTGTCTCAAGAAGAGGGGAGTCATGAGTTACGTAAATGTCTCATTCCACAGTCATTAATGGAAGCCGCCTCTGTATTATCTGTAATCTCCCAAATACGTCAACTGTTCTTTGTTTACTCAATCATTTCAAGCACAAGCCTGCACAATTAACCATGAATTCTTTTGTTAGTAGCTAAGACATTTGAATCCCACAAGGGAAAGGCGGATCCTGCCACCAGTGAGCAAATGATCTGCCTCGCAACCCTTGAAACATAAAAGCTTCAGAATGCTTCCATCAAGGCAAAGTCTTTTTTCAAGGACGTCCCTGCTTATTCTAAAGAGACAAAGTCAAGCCGCGTTCTGCATGTGTTACAACACAGCGAAAAGGATTGGCGAAACAGTGAAATCTGTTTCTGTCTATGGTTCACAAGGCATCTCCACTCTTTTGGGGTTGGGACTGTAGAAACGAGGCAGGTCTCTTGAGGTTTTTTTTTTCTCGAATTAATGAACTATCGCTGACAGTTCTGCATTTTTTCCCATAGCTTTTTCTTTTTCCCTTGATGCTGGAAAATGGCGCTAGCTGAGGGCACATGTGTCTCATTGGGACTGTGTGTGGAGTAAACATTACAATATTTAAGTGAAACATATGGTGGAGAGCAGTGGCACAAAATGGAAAGAACAAGTACCTTAAAAAGTACTTTACATTGTTAAAATTTGGTACAACTTGACGGACAGCATCAACCACTAGGCTTACTTACTTTATTATTACTGTTATTATCAGTAGTATAAGTTATACCTCTCTTACAGTAAGACTTGAGCAATCTTTCTTATCTTTGTGGATGGAAAGCCTGACTCCAATTTAGCCTGGTCCAATTTACTTTACTGTGTGGGAGGGTTATTATAGCATGATAAAGGCTTTCTCCCAGTGTGAATAAAGCCAAGAGATTCATTACTGGATCTGACTTATTGGCCACACCATAGCTGCTGTCTGCACAAAAAGAGGAGAAAACCTTCTCAAGAAAGATGAGGTGTGTGTTGGTTTGCCAGTAAAGACAGCCGTCACAGTTCATTCATCAAGCTGACAGACAATCGCAGTCAGTCCTCTCACCTGGATCAGTGTCAATGAAGATGTGCCTCTGCGTCATCCTGTACACACACACACACACACACACACACACACACACACAAACACTTACCTAAAAGCAATGCCGTCAGCTCATTGTGTGTGTGCATATATCATTCCTCCAGCCTGAAAGGGGATTTGAGTTAAACTCTACATATTTTTTGTTCTCCAGCAGGTTTAGGCACACAACTGCAGCCCATCACAATGCAATTCATTACGCTTCCACAGAGTAGAGCAGCAGGAGGCTCTGCTGTCATGTGAAGTCAGGGAAAGTCATAATGCACAGGGTGCATTCACCGTTACCCCTATTTTTATGTCCTATCAGTGCAGCTTGTGCCGTCCCATAATGCTGCGGAGAATTCGGAGATGATACAGGGGAAAAAACAAATCCTACCTTTCTCATATTGCTATCAAATCTCTACCAAACAATCTGTGCAGTCTGAGCCCAATCTTACCAAATGTCAGAGAGCAAAAGTAAGACATGATGAATACTGTTGTGAATTCTGTGACGGCAGCAGCAAAAAAATAAAGACCAGGAATTCTTCTGGCTTAAAGTAGCCAGAGAGTGACGTGATAAAAAAACAATCAATCATGTCATCTTATCTTTGACTATGTTGCCCTGAGAAAGGAAAAATGCCAACAGGGTGAAATGCAGATGGATTTTCTTGATACAAGATTGCTCCTCTGGTTTGCCTTGTTTTCACTTGTTCCTTTTGTAGTGGCTGTAAAATTAAGTAATGTACATTTTGGTCAGTACAATATCACACAAGAGTGATTTACATGTATACAGTAATAGAGATTGTTTAAAGGAGCCACGACAAAATAATAGCTGAATATTGTTGAGCATGGATTAAAAAGGGACATTGAAGGTGTCAGTATGCTTCAGAGTGCTTGCCAGACAGTGTTTGACAGCAGCAGAAACAGCAAACACACACAGACACACACACACACCTTGGAGGGACTGTTTCTAACATTTTTCTGAAATGTTCTGAACTTGATAATCCAACATCACGCCTACCTATTGCGGACATTGCAGTTTCAGAAAAAACTAGCACTACTTTTCTTTTGTAAAACTGAGGAAAAGCCGAGAAGAGTTTGTCCTGAAGTGTATCCCAGTTTGAACCATTTTCTGTCTTGCCTCTCTCCACAACCATAGACTATAAACACTTTTGTCTTTTAGACAGCCTGTCATAAGAACTACTTTGTTTTGAATATACTGACACTTTTAGTATGGTCTAGTACAGATGAAAGAGGTAACTCACTGTAGGCAAATCTCTCCTTGGCCGTTCCACCCACACCAACTTGGAGCACCAGATGTTTCCTTAAAAAGGAAGTAATGGGAGAGGTATGCACACAATTGAATGAAAGGATGGAGAAGATTAAAGCAGGGATGGAAAGGTTTAGACGGAAGGTGTGTGGATGAAGAGTGTGGATCAACGAAAAATGCCTGTAAAGTTGAGAAAATGGCTGGTTTAATAGGGTTTAAAAGGTGTTATTGATGTGGGTGGGATGTCTGCTGATCGTGAGAGATACAGTGCTCCAAAGCACCCCATGATACAGTGGCTTGCAAAAGTATTCATCCCTCTTGAACTTTTCCACATTTCGTCACGTTACAACCACAGACTTTTGTATAAAGTATAAAATGTATTTTATTGGGATTTTTTGTGATAGACCAACACAAAGTGGTGCATAATTGTTAAGTGGAAGGAAAATGATACATGGTTTATTTATTTTTTTTTACAAATAAAAACAGAAAAGTGTGGCGTTCAAAAGTATTCACCCCCTGTGGCTTTCGCTGCAATGACAGCTGAAAGTCTTTCAGGGTAAGTCTCTACCAGTGATGCACATCTAGAGACTGAAATATTCTCAAGTTGATTTAGGTCTGGAATTTGACTGGGCCATTCTAACACATGAATATGCTTTGATCTAAACCATTCCATTGTATCTCTGGCTGTATGTTTAGGGTTGTTGTCCTGCTGGAAGGTGAACCTCCGCCCCAGTCTCAAGTCTTCTGCAGACTCCAACAGGTTTTCTTCCAAAATTGTCCTGTATTTGGCTCCATCCATCTTCCCATCAACTCTGACCAGCTTCCCTGTCCCTGCTGAAGAAAAGCATCCCCACAGCATGATGCTGCCACCACCATCTTTCCTGGTGGGGATGGTCTATTAAACAATAAGCAATAAACAAACTTTTCAAAATAAAACATGAAATTCACCAGACAAAACCCCATGACAAGACACCCCTCACCACGGTGTGACATCCATGAGATGTTCAAAGCTTGGGATATTTTTTCATATCCTAACCCTGCTTTAAACTTCTCCACAACTTTATCCCTGACCTGTCTGGTGTGTTCCATGGGCTTCATGATGTTGTTTGTTCACTAATGTTCTCTAGAAAACCTCTGAGGCCTTTACAGGATAGCTGTATTTATACTGAGATTAGATTACACACAGGTGGACACCATTTACTAATTAGGTGACTTCCAAAGGCAATTGGTTGCACTGGGTTTTATTTAAGGATATCAGGGGGCTGAATACTTTTGCACACCACACTTTTCAGTTTTTTATTTTTAAAAATGTTTGAAAATCATGTATCAATTTCCTTCCACTCCACAATTATGCACCACTTTGTGTTGGTCTATCATATAAAATCCCAATAAAATACATTTACATTTGTGGTTGTAACGTGACAAAATGTGGAAAAGTTCAAGGTGGATGAATACTTTTGCAAGCCACTGTATTTCTATGCTGAACCACACAACCACTCACACCAATAGAACAGCCATCGGGAGCAAATTGGGATTCAATGGCTTGACTAAGGAAACTTTAACATGCATGCAGTCAAGTCACTTCACTTACACACGTATGTTTTACTCCACTTTATGAGGTAAGGGGTAAATTGAAAGATATGGTCAGAATTTCAGTTTAAAACATTAAATAACATTATCAACAGAATGCGAGAAAAAACAGTGTTGACCTCTATGTGTTGTGTTGAAGAGATGTCCATTGAAATAAGCATGCTAGCCAGCTAGCCGCATCCCATCTTTTTAGTGACCTCACTTTCATCCCATTTCCCCTCCTTCAGCTCTTCTATCAAATAAAGCCACAAACAGTAATGTCAATCTTGTGACTTGAGTCTTGTAAATCACCTCCATACTTCAATCCCTAAAACTAGGACTATGTTACTACGAGGTAGATGAGGAAATGAGGGATGAACTACCAGCGTAGCACTCTGGCCATTTCTCTACCTGTAGAGCACCTTGGCTGAGAAGAAATACATAAACATAGAAAGAGTTCTTGTGTTTTCTTGTGTGCAGAAGACAACAGGCATTGTCTGCTTCAGCTGTAGTAATGTTAAAGCAGCCTTTTGAGTGCGCTGTCATCAGAGCAGATCTGTGTGTATGCGCCCCCACCCCTCACACAGCACACTGATAACAGGCTTCTCCCAATGCCCCTTGGTGGGCAGTACAGCCCCCGTTGAGAAACACTGCTCCCCTCCTGGGGAGCCCACAGTCTTCATGGCTAACTGAGCCTTGAACTAATCAACTAAGTCTAGTTAGCAAAAAGCAGCAGTTGTTGGTTACTCTGGTAATACAGTTTTTCTAAAGAATGAACATCATGACATTGATTGTTAAAGATGGGCATTTGGCATTGTGTGTTTCTTTTAGTTAAACAATGGACTACTTACGTTTAAACTGTGTCACAACTTTGTCACTGGCAGAGTGGTCTACAGAGTCTTATTAAGAAAACTTTTCTTCCAAGAGTTGGAGGCTGAGTGTTCTGAGGTGACGGAGTAAAGGCAAAGAGATTAAGCACTGGGGGAAGCTGCTGGGAATCATTGTTCTGGACCCCACTGACTTGTTAAAGACACAAACGCAGTTTGGAATCCACTTGATGTGTTAAACTAATCCATAGGGTGGCTGAACATGTGTGTGTGTGGGAGAGAGAGAGGTGTCATTGATTTCTGTCTGATGTCAAGCTGGGATTACATTACATACAGCCATTGTGTTCCTAGCTGTGTATTTGTGTGTGCCGACTAAGGTGCCCAGGGACTCAGAATTGAGCGCGGAGGGTCGCAGCATTTGCTGGCGATAAGCACGATGTGATTGGAGTAATACACAAACAGCGGCCTCAGACAACCCTACCAGTGTGTGTGCGTGTGTGTGTGGGTTGAAGCAGTGTGTAATGGTAGGTTGCCATTCAGTCAGAGTAGTGACTGAAATAAAATCCTTTTACTTTTCAATTCCTCATTCTGCCTTTTCTATTAACTGCTCACCTGCTGTGTTCATTAACAGACAGACACACACACACACACACACACACACACACACACACAAAGGACATCCTGCGGGCAACAGAGGAAAGATGGAAGAAATAGGTTCTTTGTGCCAAAAGAAATCAATCAAAAAGGCGGTTTCCTCTGACAGACTAAACCATCTGTCGAGGAGCTGTCTTTCATCTGTATTTACAAAATCTGTCAACAGGGCTTCATTTGTATGTGAGTATGAATGCTCTCAGGTACTGGTGCTGGTGCTGCATAGGTGGCATGCTAAAGTAAAAATATAGTACAGTAGCATGAAACTTTAATGAGTGCCATAGGAGAAAAACAAGACAAAAGGCAGAGAAAACGTAGAGCTGTAGCTGATGTCTGAAATGTATTGCGTGTGGAATATTTCCACAAACTCTAGGCTTTCCTGTCCGATAGCAGAACTTGCTTACAGACAGTGGTTAGAGTTCTTCCACATCTCTTCCTCCCTTTTCACCTCTCCTCTTCCTTTATTTACCTAAAACCTTTATTTTGTTTGGATGGATATAACTGCAGCATCAAACTCTTACATCACGTGTTGCTTTCTCTACACCAACCATGATAAAGGATTCACAGCAGCCATAGATTGTATATAAAGACGGATGACAATTCATCACTTCCCTCTCGCCATGCAGAAGTGAAACCAAAAAAGAGAGCTGCCGTCTTTCTTTTGTGATACATTTTCAATTAGCTAGTATAGCCTTAACCGTTTTCACACAAAAATATCAGCACCTTGTTCAAACTCTGTTGGGGTCATTGTCTTTTAAAGAAATCTAGAGATGGGCACAGAGTGGTGTCCTCACCTTCTGCACTCTACTGTGGCTGTCAGACAGACGGCGTCTGTGATCACCATATAAACCATTGGGGGAATTTTATAAGTGAGCTCACCCTGATTATACGTTTAACTTTGCGGTTGCCCATCTAGGGTATCGTCAAGTCATCACCGTTAAGATTTTCTTTTTCCAGTAAACATAGGGAAACAGAAGTGTGCTCATCCAAATCCATAAAGCCCATCCTCACTAGAGATATTACCACATTGTTTGCAAAGGTCTTATTACAACCCATATTTTGATATTTTTTGTTAGTGGTATTTTTCATGACCACAGCAAAGTCATATAGCGGCTGTGAAGTAGTAAAAAGAAGAACAAAGCCTGCATTGAGAGGCAGATTTGGTAGATAGGCAAATAAAACAAACCAGGACACTGCTGCTCATGTCCGGTGTGAAACCAAACGTTGACACCGAGTTATTTTAATTTACTAACAGAAAACTTAATATATTTGGATATATGTATATAATGTAACTTAAGTTACTTACATAAACATTTGTATATAACTTAGGTGACACAAAGTACTCATTTTAGCCCAAACCACAGCCTTCTTCTGGACCTAATCAAGTAGTTTTCTTGCCTTAACCCAACCCATCTGCAACTGCAACGACAAAGGTCAGGTACACCTGTCACTACCAATTTCCACTGGATACGTGTCCGCTGCGTTACGTCTCCGCCACGCCAGCGGAGCTGATAGGTTTCACTTTAGTCTATGTGTTAATTTCCACCAGGTCCGGTCTGCTGCGTATCTGCTCCGTCCCAACTCCGGCAGTCCGGAGCCCTCCAGCAAAGGTACGCAGGACTTCTATTTCTGGCAGATGCCGGAGCACGACGCAGCAATTCAGCTGAATTTAGCACCGAGCAGACAGGAAGGCAAGCACGGAAACAACAATATGACATCCGGTTACTTTTCAAAATAAAACACTCAGTGTTGACACCAGCACACAAATCTCAAAAAAGAGACGAA
>OMLP01044286.1:22792-41496 GCA_900302685.1 Spondyliosoma cantharus
AGGTTCATGACACTGTCAGCTTCTACATACAGTTTTAACCACACTTGTCACTGTGTGTGTGTGTGTGTGTGTGTGTGTGTGTGTGTGTGTGTGTGTGTGCGCGCGTGCACACTGTCCAAAAGAAATCTATACGTTTTAGGGATTTTAAGATCACAGAGTTGTTCTAACAGTTAGAATTATGAGGACAATACAGTCAGAGTAAGCCTCAGGGGAATTAATGGAAGTCGGTGCAGTGTGTGTGTGTGTGTTGTTGTTATCTGTATCAGCCCAGCTTGCTGTGGTGAGGACAGCAATGATTAGGGACTGCAGGTGGGGGGAACAGCAGCCTCGTAATGAGCTCTGTATGTGTGTGTGTGTGTGTGTATGTGTGTGTTATCCTGTTCTATACACATGCAATGTAGTCCTGTGTGCATCTTTACGTCTGCAATTGCGTTTTGACCCATCCACAAGTAGTTCTTGCGTCGCTGATTGTATTGTATGTGCGCACGTTATCCAGTGTATCAGACCGCGGGGGTGGGTGTGTGTGGGTGGGCATCCCCTTCGTTGTGCTTCCTCACCCCTGTCAAATAGCCATTGCAGAGAGGGAGAGGGATGGTGGAGTGGATAACAATGGTGGCTGAGGTCTGCCGGGATGCTGGCTAAGAAGCAGCAGCCCCGAGGGGTAGAGGGCGAGGAGTGGAGGAGGTGAAGGTAAAGACGGAGGAAAAGAGGAGATATGGATGCAGAAGGAGAAATGTGCTGTAGATTGATGTGAATGGAGTTTGGTGTATGTGGGAAATTGAAATTTCAGAGAAGTAGTAGTGAGCATAGAGAAAGAAGATGATAATGTGCATGAGGAAAAAATGGCTAAATATTTTAACGATAGGAGAAGAGTAAAACAATTTTATATTTATAAGTTGTTGCACCGCTTCAAAACAGGACCACATATATTGATGGACTGTATTTGTGCTGGTGATATAACTGCAGACTTTTTCTCATTTTCTTTTTCTGACTGCACAATGAGTTCATAAAGCTTCTCCTCTTGAATCCTATTATAGTCCCATTCTGTGTAATTTGAAAAGCTTGTGGATGTGAATCAGAATATTTTCTTTCTTTGGATTCTGAACAAGACCATCTGTGTTTTTTTTTTTTTTAATACAAAATCAAGAGTATTATTCTTCCACAGACTTACATGTGGCAGAGGTTTGACTCTTTGCAGATTACAAAAGAGAATACATTTCGAGAGCACCCTGATGGGTTGTGATTTTACGTTTGTTACACCAACCAAATTTAAGTCAGCTTTAACTTTGCCTGGTCTCAGCGATGTGAATACACACGTACGTGGATACACTGTTAACCGTCTCCTGCTGTCTTGCTAATTTGTAGTTATTAATTTCTAACTGATGGAAATGTTATGGAGGATCAAAGAAAGGAAAATGCAATTTCACAGATACTGAGATTAGAAAATGAATAGAGCTGTACAGCCAGGCGCAGGAAAACACTGAATGCCATTGTATGAAAATATTGTTTTATGTTGCAGCATCGATGTGTAGTAAACTCTCTGACTACATACATTATATGCTTTTGTTAACAGCAGATCAACTGCAACACACTGTCTTGATTTTGCATTTACACCTGCACCTGACTAGCTGTGAGATTTTCACCCGGTCTAAGAGTGAGGAAGACTTAAGCCTGGATGGTGCATCTGTAAGGTCAGACTTAAAACAAACACTATTGGTGCAACAGACACTGATGGTTGTAAAATAAAGTTTTTATGAGCTTTTCTTTTTTATATTGGGATTTTAAGGTTTTATGAAGAAGAGGTCGTGGAGTGCTCGAGGACTGTTTTTTATACAATCGAATTCAAGAACAACAAACTTCAGGCACTCTGGAAACAAATACTTGCAAATTGCATTAAAAAGCCTTCATTCAATACAAGACTACTTACAGAATGGCTCAACCAGTTTGTATCCTCCTGATGAAGTTCATCAAGGTTGAAACCAAACAATGTTGTATTGTTCTGTAAGTAGCAATGTTCTGAATAAAGGCTTTTTCAGCTAATGAGTGCCTCAAGTGGGATCAGAAAATACTGACGGTGAACACATCATGCCAGCTTCAAATACTATTAACCCTTTCTGTCTACCCTCATTTCCGTTCAACGTTAACGTATCCCATCTAATAAAGGCTAATAAAAAGAATGACCAAAAGTACTGTATATCAGAATAGGAAAGAAGAACATTTCAGCAGTTCCTAAAGGAACAGGGTACTTGGCAGGATGAGACTGTACAGAAGAAAAAAAAGACATTTTTTATCACAGGAGACTTGACATACAATATCTGAAAAGCATATGTGTTAACAATAAAATGAATGATTGCTATCTTGCTGCTTCATTTTGAGGGTTATGTGTATTCATTAATGTTATTAATGACACCTGTTCTTTTCCTGCTGTGGAAAAAAGTCTGCTCTAAAAATGGAGTAAATTTAAACTTCCTGATGTTAAACAACACACCTTTTCACATTTAAATCTTGTAATTCAATAATCCATATTTGCTTAGTGGAGTGTTTGATTTAAAGAGAGGTGGTGTACTTCCCCAAGGGTGTAACTTGTTGTGCACAGGTGTTTAAGTGTACATCTTTGGAGCAGGGTGGAGCAGATGGTTAAAAAAAACAATTGATCTGGATGGAAGTCAACAGCTACAGTACACAACCTCACTCACTCTCTCACACACGGTCTCTCTTTTCCTCTCGCTTTCTCGCTCTCTCACTCTCTCACTCCCTCAACGTCCCATCTATCACGTTGTGATTACTTGATAGCTTAGCCAGTTGGTAACCCATGTTATAATGTCTAGCCAACTGTGACGGTTGGCCTAATGACTGGACTGGGTGTAGTTAATGGAGGGCAATCTGCTGGAAATTCAAGAGTTGCCAGATTCTAAGAAAAATCTGTCAAGGTTGTAAGCTGGGAGAGCTGCCCACCGCATGCAACAAAGGCAGGTGGACAAAAAAACAAGACCGTGGCAGGGTTCTCTTTCAGAGCTGCTAGCTGCTTTCACCTCCTGTCTCCGGCTTCTAATGGGGCCTGTCAGTCGCTCTGCACTACATTTACTGGATCAAAACAAGTTTTATCCAAACACAATGTTCACCATCCTAGCCTTGGTAGCCTTCCGCTTAATTAATTAAAAATAAACATAAAGACTAGTAGTCTGTTTGCTTTAGATTAAATCGTTTTTGACCCTATTATTTTGCACTGGAATTAATTAATTAAACTGAATTATTTAATAAACACACTCGAGTCTGCCGGCTCTGACAGCGTTTTGCATCACGCGCATCTGCGCAATATCATAGCCCATGATTTCCGAAAATATACTATGTCAACTAGTGATATCAGCACAAGAACTGTTGAGGAATATTTAGACAATTGTTTTTGTCATGTTATAATAATTGACAGACACTATCATTTCGCTTTGTGCGTGTCCTCGCACAGAGCGAGACTGAACGCAGGAGCTCAGCTTTGTGGCTGAGGCACAAACTATTACTGGGCGGGTGCGCCTGCCGTTATTAAACGATTATTAGACTAAAACATTGAAATATGCCAATTCTGATATGTTCATATACTTAAAACGGACGGGGCAACCTAACGCAGACAAGTCAGCTTACCGTTTTTAGGTGATATGCCATGTTTGTAGTTGAGCTGTGATATACAAACTGTTGTTTGCAAACTTTGCATTCGACTTTTTTTCCATTTTCTATTTTTATAAAATGCTGCCACACTGCTGATGTCTTTGACATGGTAGAATAGTAATGACTGTAAATGAAACGCTAAAAAATAAATAAATATTTAACAAACCACCGGACCTAAGCCTTCTAGTTCGTTCTTCAATCTGTTTGTCTGTAGTGGGTTGGGCTAATCCAAAAATAGTGAAAACAAGGGGGGGTGTTCTGAAGACACACTGTTACCTGTGAAACAGGGGTGCTCTGAAAACACCCACATTAGCACCTGGTACTTTCCTCCTGATGAAGTCAAATATGCCATATGCAGGACACACGGCATTGGGATGGAGTGCTGCATTTTTACGCACTGCCATTGCAGCATCTAATTAACACGCCAAAAATCGACCAGTCGATCGTCAGAATTTTGGTTGAGCCAGAGCGTATCAACCAACAAATCGACCAGTCGACTAGGAGATTACAGCCCTAATGCTGCCCACTATTTGTTTTGAATATGAATTCGACAGGTGGCCATTTCTTATATATTGCACCTTTTCAAAAAGTTTGTTTTTTAGCTTCCAACTTTACTTTGCCTCTAAACAGAGTTCAAGAACTTTCTTCCTGAACGCCTGATTACCCTCTAAGTAGCTCTGTAACACTTCTTGCACGTACTTCATCTGTAGATGTAAAGTCAAGATACAGAAAGCTGTCGGCATGAAGGAGTGAAAAATGTTGGACGTGCTTTACAGATACGACTTTCGGTTGTATTTAACTTGCCAAATCACAGTCGACCCTTGAGACCATACATATACATATTTAATGTTCTTATCAGCAGATATTGATTGACTGATCCATTCCCAGGTTTGCACCAGTGAGCGAGGAGGCTGCTGTCGGAACCCCAGTGGGAAACATCATGGCAGCTGCTGTCAATCAAACTATCGTCTACTCCGTCACTGAAGGCAACGAGGGGGGTGAGTAATACTCTGAGATTTTTATACGTGGATTAGTGCCTGTTGTCGGTTTTCGTAGTTGTGGAAGTGGTTGATAAAGTAGTTGGCCCACTCACACCATTAAGTTATGTTTGGGGTTATTTAGTAATTGGCACTAGAGCATTTCTATAATGAAGCCACCAAGGCTTTTGTGTCATTAGTAACTATTTAAAGGAGTGAAGAAGTCGCGGTTTTTGGGGTCACAGCTCAGTGCCAGTTCGGTACAAAAAGCAAACAAAAAGTTCACAACTTCATGAGGCTTGTTTTTTGGTTTTGTTTGTTTTTTTCTCATTGATTTTCAGCAGACAGTGGTGTAAGTTCCAGTTTGTTCCATCTAGTTCCTTCAGGGATAGTTGGTACAGCCGAGCATGCAGACAAGACACCATTCAAACACAAGGCAATTCAAACTTCTTTACGGGGGCATAAAAATACATTAAAACCAAGACATTATAAAAATGTTCAAAGTTGCATTTAAAAGATGGTAAAACAAAATCAAGCATATAAATAGTTAGAGATTCAAAAGAGGTCTCAGTCAAAAGCCACAGTAAACCGTTGTTATAAATGAGCTGACAGTTTTAGCAGACCCTCAGGTAATCAGGAAGTTTGTTCCAAAGTTGAGGGGCATAGAAACTATTCCTGTAACTATTTCACCTTGCTTGGTAGTGCATTAAGCAGTAAATAGACAATCAGGCAGAGGTCATATTTTTATGCAGAGCTAATTTAAAGAAAAAATATAGATGTGATTTTAATGCAAAAACATCGCTTTCAAATCTTTTCACACATTCCTTTTGGCTCTCTACAGTGATTGACACATCTGGATGATGCCGTCTAATATGCTCGTGCATGTTCGATGTGTTTCCACTCACATACAAGTCAAACAACAACCGCTCACACTCAGAAATGTACCCCCGCAGATGATTTGAAAGAAGCGAGTGGGTCCACTAGCTCCACTGTCTCATTTGAACTCACAATAGCGCGCAGGCAGTCACATCGTCTTTTTCTTCATCTCGTCTTATGGTGTCTTCTTCTTCTGCATTTTTTTTGTTTAATGATGGTTGGAAAACGGCTTTAACTGGATTGGTGATGCGATCAGAGCGGTTATGGTCTCACCGTTCTTATCACGGCATGCACTGAACCGCGACCTGAGGGTGACGACATGTACCGTTACACCCTGACTAGTAACCCGTTTGACTCATGGGCATCTGAGTCGAGTCAGCTGAGACAAATTGGAATTCACCGTCTTTCTTGCTGTCTGGTTAAAGATAGACACATCTCCATTTTTGATATGTATAAACGACATAACACTGTTGTTTTAATGTATCCATGTTCATGTATGGCATGAATGTAAATGTTATCGTGGCTTAATTGCCACACTCTGCAAGGTATTGTTACTCAGGTGTTTTGTTTTTTTTCTCAACAGCTTTTATGTAAATCACCACCATCTGCTCGCCATGACTTGCATTTAGTCTAGGAAAACAAGACCAGATTTTATATTTGTATGAAATGCGACTAGAGTAAACAAAAAAGTATTAAAAATACATCTGGTTATGAAACACTGGAAATGACAGGTGTAAATGGGGCCTCGGAGGGTTTCAGTTGAGGTTATTTGTTTTTTATGTGTCATTTGAGAAAGCTTTTTTTTATTTAAAAAATGCTCAAACTCTCCCTGTTAACAGCTAATAGCACTGTCCACCCACTTTCCAGCTGCCTTTTACGAGAAAGTAAACTTTGTTTTTTCCCTTTCTGACCTTTCCCTCCTATATTTTCCACTCTGTTTCTTTAATCCTACCTTCCCCTCTCTTGCCGTCTGTCTTCATCTCTCTGCCTCTGGTTCTCGCTCCAGGTGCGTTCGCATTAAACCAGACGACAGGAGTGATTTCCACCGCCAAGCCCTTGGACTACGAGGCCAACTCCAGCTACGTTCTGAAGGTGGAAGCCGACTCCATGAGGGTGGCGTCCTCCAACCTGCGAGCTCCCTCTAAGAGTACGTGCGTGGTTTTGTTTTGTGAACTCTCGACCTCTAAAGATTACAGGACTGTACTTTTGACTTCGGATTGCATCAGCGCAGATTTCGCTGTTTGTCTCCTCTCTAATTACACACACACACACTTTTAGGTTTTTTTCTGAAAAGAAAAACGGTGCACTACTCACTATGTGATATTGTTAAGTTAATTGCCACAGGCTGCAGCTTCCTCTCCTGCACATACAGTCGCTCGCTTTCTCATTCTCTCCGGAGCTCTCTTTTACCTTGTACAAGTTCTCTCCAACTCTTCTTCCTTGTCTATACAGTTATGCACGCTCTACTGGGACTTCTGCTGTTGTTGCTTTTCACGCTGCTTTTTCCTCCTTCTCAGCTGTCTGTCAAACCTGTAGGCTGCGTCGGCTTTGTTGTCTTCACTGCTGCAGATTTTCTTTTCAGATGCTCGCCTTTTCCTCCTCCGTCTATTTCAGTCTCATCGGCTGTCGCAGGTCTTTGCCGATGTCCAATTATGCAACTGTCCAGAATTTAACTCCCGACTATCAAACATGTTTTTCAATGATCAAAGTGAGCAAATGAAGCAGGCGAGGGAGTTTTTGAAGGTTGAAGATTTTTATCTGTAAAAGCTGTAACTTTTTCTACTCCAAACATTGATACGGAGCGATCGGTGCAGGTCAGTGTTAAATTGAACTGAACCTGCCGTTATGTGAGAAACAGCTTGAACGTCTCCCAGTCTTGTGCTTCTTTTTGTACTTTTCGCTCCTATTTTTTTCCATTTCTGTCCCCATTTCAATCCATCCGAAAGTGATTATCTTCCTTCGCCTATGTGGGAGGAAAGAACGACCAAAATAAGTTTTCACGCTTTTAATTGAAATTATAGCAGAAGTGAAAATGGTTCTAATTAGTCTCCATCTCTTCCCACACTATCTTTACTCCTCCCCTCCTCTCCTCTGTGTATGCCTCTGCTGTTCTTTTTCTCTTTCTTCATTTGAAAACATTTCTGTATTCTTCTTAATTGCAGCTCCTCTGGTTTTCTCCTTTTTTTTTCTTTAATTATAGCATTTACCACACGCTGTTCTCGTTTCATCTGACTATTTGAATTTTTGTATTCCACAGAGACTGAAACGACAAGTCATTGTAGTCATTAGCAGATCTTCAATTATTTTATTTCACACATTTTAATCAGGTGACAAATCAATAAGATTTGTTAATCCGTTTTTTCTAATTTAAGTAAGGGTAGATATTTTGGTGTGGCTGTTCATAGATAAGCAGATTAATGTTTGCATCTGTTAGTTTGTTGGAATTTTTCTTCTCAAGCGCCAAAGTTATTTATTTTTTCTTTCTCTTTTGAGTGTCTGGGAGTAAAACTTGAGAAGTTCACAATCATGGAATTCGTTCTTACTTTCCTTGATGGTATTATGCTGCAGCTTTAGGTGGGTGTGATTCACAACTCCCTGTTTCTGGCCAGATAAGATTGAGCGCGAGTCGTTCCAAGTTGTAATCACTGAATGTGAATGACAGCAGCTTGTTGGCACAGTGTTTTGCCTCATACTGAATGTGCAGATTGGTTGCCTTACAGTATTGTTTAATATATTTTGCTGGTGTTTCAAAATAGATTCTTTCATGTAGTTTGTAATTCAAAACACCTTTTTTACTGTAATATTGATGAACTTGATATTGAATCTTGGCATGGAGACGTCAATGACATTGACGTTTGACCTGAAAATACCACGAATTTGACTGCAATATTGTCAAAAGTCATGGCCAGTGAGGTTCTGGGAATATTTCAGAAATTTGATTAGATGTATCAGAGTAGGGTCATGACCCCTGCAGCAAACCCAGACATTGAGCAGTTCAGCACATTTTCACAATCTGTGAGCTTCTTCTTCTTCTATTGTTTGCAAACTGTTTCATTGTTTAGCATTGAAATAACTATTTAAGTTTAGTTAACTAGTAATGTACCATCTGTTATTATTAAATGTTTAAATGCATTTTCTAAAAACTAGCTTTGTTTATCAGCTTTTCAGTGTGGTAAATGGGGTCCTACATAAACACAATATCTTCTTCCAAAGTTAAAAATTTGCGTTTATTTCACCAAAGAGACTTACTTGATGCTTCACCTGTGCAACACCAATCACAGTTCAGGATCATTTAAATCAAAATGTATAGCTTGTTAGCACTGTTAATCGCACAGTCCTGATGAAGCAGATAAGCCAAGCTTTTGAGTTTTTTTTAAACTCAACACCACTCAGTTCAGGGACGTTAACTTCCTTTGTCTCCTCTGCCTTTTGTTTTCTCAAAATGCTCCTAATCACCTCGTGAAAGTGTTTGAAACTTGGGCTGCGAATTTCTCTTGAGGAGAGGCTGTTCATTCATTGTCAGAGCAGTTTTTAATTTGTCAGCCTGCCCAAGCCATAGAAAAAGTAAAGCAACAGCAGCACTAATTTAGACCTTAGTGTTGGTATGTTGACATAATCACTAGAAGGTAAAAAATGTTATAGTTGAGCAGTTGTAATACTTGTGAAAGCGGTAGGTAACGCAGTTTCACTGCCTGTCGTTGGCTCTTGTTGCTTTTCTTGCCGATATGTGGCAGATACAACACACTTTGCAATACCTGAAATGAGCAATTACTACTTCAGCAGACTTAGTACTACTTCTTTTAATGCCAAATGCAAAAGTCAACTATCGTAACGTATGAATTGTTTCTGTGTCCTAGCTAACACAGCTAAGGTGATAATCAACATCCAGGACGAGAACGACCATCCGCCCATTTTCAGCAGAGCTCTTTACATCGGAGGGGTAGCAGAGGATGCTAAAACGTTCACATCCGTCTTGAAAGTACAGGTATGGTCATACACGCACGCATTTTAGAGCTGAGACGATTGGTGAATTTATTTATTTTTTGTTGCCAGCTATTTTGATAAAGTCCTTTTTCAGTCAAAAATGTTAATGGTCTTGTTCCAGCTTCTTAAATGTAAGGATTTGCTCCTATTCTTTGTCAATTATGATAGTAAATGAAGAGCCTTTGGGTTTTGGGCTTTGCTTTTTTTATATGTAAATATATCAATCGCTAACATAATCAGCAGACTACTCAAAAACAAAAACAATCGTGAGTTGCAATCCTGATACATAACTAATCAAACCGAGTGGGGTAGATGAAAAATAGGAACACACGCTGTGATTAATGAAGCGAAGCCCATGAGCCAGTTCAGGCTGCCCCACTTGAGTCACCTCTACACTCGCATGGCATTCTCCTCTCACTGTAACATACAACCAACAGATTGTTTTAATCATGGTAGAGTACTGAAGCCGTCAGTGCTCTGCTCCTACTCTGGCTTCATGCCTGCTGCCCACACCACTCACCTGAAAGCTGTGTTGTTACATCACCTGCCGTAGAGTCCATCTCATCCCGAGGGGAAGTCATAGTATCGTCACTCCCCACTCCCTGCCGTGCTCACTTTGATGTTTCTGTGTGGAGCAACAAAGTAAGAGCTCTGGGGCCAAATATTAATGCTCTGCATATTCTACATTTACATAATGATCTGTTCCATTTGAGTTGGCTGACTGAAATGCTATTGCCTCGCAATAAATAATGTCTTTGTAGAGCTAAAAGAAGTTTTGCCTGTGACTGTGGCAAAGAAGTGTGAATTCAGCTGTATTACATCTTTTTCGGCTTCAGTCCGTAATATTGTTGCATGAATTGGTTTATTTTTTAAGGGAAACCTATTATGCTGTTTTTGTTTTTTTTTCTTCGGTGTGTTATATAGGTGCGTGTGCTCACAAAAGGTATTACAAATAAGAAAGCCCAAAGTCTGCACCAACGGAAGCTCCTCTCTCCCACAGAAAACACTGCTCTTGAAATGCACATAATATTTGATTTTGCACAGCTGCTCTGTTGTAAGTGGTGCTGGGTCAGGCATGTGTGAGATGACCAATCAGAGGGGACTGGGTATACAGGAGGGGAGGGCCTTAAGAAGACAGGAGCTAAAACAGAGGGTGTCAGACAGAGCTCTCGACAGTATGAGTAACATAATTGTTTTTTTAAGCATTAAAGCGTGTAGACCTGTTCTAGTAGTGATCGAAAATAAAAGTATGAGCCTGAAAATTAACATAATGTTCTTCCTTTGAGATTTTCCTCTTACTCATCCAATCTTGTGCTACCAGTTCTTTCTTAAAAGAATATCCCAGACTTTAATGTGAGACTTGCGTTATTATGTCTTATGAACAGTGACCCAACCATGACAGATCTCAATCACAATTCACTTTAGCTCGGTACGAAGGTGCATACAGTGTATGTGCAGATGTGTGTGCTGTATTTTAGTTGTGTATTTTAAATGAAGACAAATTTAGCCATGTAACCACATTAACTGTTTGGGTTATTCTCTGTGCCACTCCCTCGACATCTACCTTCCATCTCCCTGTTAATTAATACATCTTTTTGTTTCCCTGTCTTTTAACCTAACTCTGGAGAATTTCATATCACTGTAAACAACTCGAGCGACTCGCGTATTATTAAAATACCTTTCAGGACCCAAAATGGGTCACAGAGTCTATCTTTCAGCCCCTATCTGAGAAGCAGCAATATGTTTTAATGAGCCAGGATGCCACAAGAGACTTGGGCAGGGGCTCTAGCAGGAAAGTATCTGCTTTAATATTTTATTACAGTTTTTAAGATCATTCTTAGATATTCCTGCTTCATTAGATCACACACCGTGAGAGTGACAGGAAAGATGAGAGAATAAGGGCGAGCATGCAACAAAGAGTCATATTCAAAAACCTGTTTCACAAGTGTAGAAAATGTACTCACTGATAAACCTGGTATCTCAAATTATTATTACTCTGCCGCAAACACCTGAGTCGCTGGTTTTGCATACAGATTTTAAGACTATATTTGGCGGGAGCTGGTTTACAGCAACCTGCTCTACCGTCACCTGACCTCTTTAAATACTTGAGCAGACTGACAGGAAGAACTAATAGCCTGCTAGTCGGCTCGATCACCGCAGGGAGATTCGATAGATGTGGAGGTTGGAAGGAAGGGAGAGGATTGATGGTTAGATAAAGATAACTGGCATCCTGCAGAGACGCAAACTGACTGGACAGAATAAGGAAGAGGAGACATACATGATTCATGGGTAGATGAATAGATGGAGTCGGGGGGTGGACTAGAAAGATGGACAGTGATGCTGCCGGCACACTTGATAACATCCAGATGAAGGCGTGAGTGAGACAAAAGATTGAAAGTTTGAGACACGTGCAGTTTCAATTTCAGCAGTTTCACTCAAGTATAACTAATTCCATCACATCTGTCTGAAGCACATGCGTTGTGTTAATGAGTTTTGAGTGAATGTGTCTGTGTGCGTGTCTATTTTTTAATTGTGTGTATTGCTTCATGAAGGGCTGTCATGCCTTCAGAGCGTACGTGTTCAAGTAGACATGCAGTTCTGTCTTTTTGTCCCTCAGAGGATGCCAGAGCGCAGTTATTGATTAGATGGGCTTCACATTAGCGAACCTATTCATTACCTGCAAAGATTGTTTTGTTTTTCTGATTTAAATTTCAACAACCAGTCCAAATGCAAATCTAGAGTCTAGAATCTCTTACTCTCCAGCCTGTCTCTCAAGCACTTTGTTAAAGTGCTTTGTGAATGCATTTATTTTTTAATAAATGCTGTTAAAGTGAGACTAAAAGGCTTTTCATTTTCACCAACAACTGTCACTCAGGACACAGTTACTATACTGAAATCAACATACTTTTATTTACGATGCAAAGTGTGGCAAGTGTGACCAATTGAAGATGCAGAAAGAGACACTGGAGGAAGATGGTTAATTGTCGAGTCTCGTTCAACCCAAAGCATCAGTTTTGACAACCAAGATACGAGACTCAACAATTAACTATATCTCTCCAAAATAGCTCATATGCACTAAGATGCACCCGCCCATCTGTCAAAACTACTGGCTACTGAAAAGCTCAGATTCCAACACACTCAGAGGGAGAGTGACTTTATTCTTTGTTTGTGATGCCTTTGCTCCACTATATCTTTATATAGCACTCAGTAGAGCACCAAGGCCCAACAGTCCCCTTTAATCCCTGTACCACTCTAAATAACTTAAGTAAAGTCACTACAGATTTTACAGTACAAAAAAACAAACTGTCGCAGGTAAAAACAAAACCTCCTTGTCGGAGGTGTTCAAAATCTCCTTTATGGATCCTTTGGAGGCGTCGAAATGCCTCTTCAGCAGTTTAGTCCTTTATTATTTATTTTTTTCCCCTCTTTTTGTCACATCTGTAAATACAACTAAAAAATTTAAGATTTAATTAGCCACACTGAGTCTTTTAAATTGGTTCTTTTCCCATGTAAATAACTATTATAACTAATAATTGAGTAAAATACTCAATACCAGCAATGAGTTTGAAGTTAAGTGGATTTTGGACACAGCCATGCTAACAGCTGATTGATATTACTGCAGGTATTCAATGTATTCCTAAAAAGTTACTCTAACTTAACTCTGCAAGTGAAAAAACACACAAAAAATAGATCTATACGTCTTTTTCTTGCCTTGGTCCTCCCTTATTCCCCCACCTCTCTATATGTATGCTTTTATTTCCTCCCTGCTTCCATTTCCTTATTCCCTGGCCATGAGACGAAAATTACATTTTTTTCGTTTCTTGCCTTTTATGTTGTGGGCGTCTCGGAGCTGAATCAGTAGTCTGTATTCCCAGCCCCTCTTATAAAGACCTGGCAATAAATCAATGTCTGTCTTTTTGCGAGTGTATCTGGATGTAAACGTGGGGTTTGCATGCATGTGTGAATAAGGGAGAGATTTGATAGTAAGCCATAAATATACAGTACATGCATACAGCTCAAGGCACCACACTTTATCCCCTACTGCTGATTCAGAGCACTACACCAAACAATAAAAGCACCGACAGGTGTCCCTGCAAGATAAAAGCAACAGTAAAATGTGGCCTTCTGGTGAATGAGGAATTCAAGGCAGACTGGGTATCAGTCCTGGAATGATCAATATACATGGTAGCTCTGCGTATTGATTAGCTGCAAACACCTCGCATCGAATACAAGGAGGTGGCGGGGATCACCGTGATTAGAATCCTCACTGATCGAATAATTTATAATTATGATAACGGCAACGATGACTTGATCACAGTGCTGTTGGGATGATGATTATGATAATGACACTGTGTATTGATTATTTTGCTCACTTTACAGGCCCTGGACAAAGACACTGGTAACTACAGTTCTATGATATACCGGCTCATCATCCCCCCTCCCGCTGGGAAAGACACTAAAGACAGCAAAGACGGCTTCGTCATCGAACCGTACAGCGGCGTGGTGAAGACAGCGATCATGTACCGCAACATGAGGAGGTCATATTTTAAGTTCGAGGTGGTTGCTACAGACAACTATGGTCAAGGACACAGCAGCAAGGCGGAGATAGTGGTGTGTATATATACAGCATTGACATTGCTGACAGGTTTATAAGGTTCCTGTAAAAAGGTTTATTTAGTCTTATGTTCTACATTTACCCTTAAACAAATTGAATGGTTGAACTTAATGAGATTTCTGTGGCTCCATGAGTGTCCTTGAGGCCGATGTGAAGACAATTTCAGATTGTCAAAAGCTTGAAGCAGAGTTGATGTGAAATTGCTATCTTTTTCAATTCCAACTTTTTTTTCAGTGATGGAGGTGCCATCTGATAATGTTTAGTGAAATGACGCATGCTTGGTTTTATCTGCATTTTCTCTGATGTGTAGGTGTCCGTTGTGAACCAGCTGGACATGCAGGTGGTCGTATCAAACGTCCCTCCAACTTATGTGGAGAAAAACAAAGACAAGCTGCTCAGGTAATGAACATTAATTAATTCTAATTTAGAATAGAACATATGAATAAATTATGTTTGGCATTAAACTGGCTGTACAACGTGTACCCTGAGCAATGAGATTCAGTCTTTTCTTCAATTTCAAGAAAGTATGCTGATGTTCTTATCTGGAGAGCAGGCAGTTTGGGTTCAATGTGGACCATCAACATACACAAAAAGCTGTTGAAGAACTACCATTGACTGTCTGTAGATATTACATTTATTGTTAGACTGAACAGTTGCTCAACCATTTTGGAAGAAAAGTCTCCACTTATATTGTGATACAGGGCCAGTAAATATATCATTATCGATATAAATCATAATAGATTTTAGATATTGTTATATCGTGACAAGGCATACATGGTCCCTCCCCTGGTTTGAAGCTTGCTTGTGGAAACTCTCATTTTTCACATCATGTAACAATCAGTTCGCATACAGCTAAAAAAAAATTATAAATTCACACAAATTGTAACATAGAGCCCCCTAGAGACAAGGCCATATGAACATTAAAAGCTCAGAAATAGTTAAAAAGTCACAGTTTTATATGAGAGCGTGTGCATGTGAAGTAACGAGACATGCAATATTGAAATATAAGTTTCAGCCTTGATTTAATGTCTTTTTATATCACACAGCTGTACCAGTCAGTGGTGCCTTTATATTGATTTAGCTATGTTGCGTGTTCATAAGAAGGACTGGGGCTGTAATTGCTACTACGGGGAAATCAACCAGACTTGGTAAAGAGCACAAACAGTGTTGTGTCTAAAAATAGAGTTTTTGTTATCCTTTTAAAAAGTGTCCTAGTAAGAAAGAAGCTCCGAGTGCTTTGTTAAGTTAGAACTCACACAGGGACTGTAATGGGGACAGGCATTAGACCACCGCAGCTAGACCACAGGTACTCAGCAGAGACAGTTCCTGTTAATTTATTAAAACAGACCAAGCTGTGGTTGCAGATTTAGTTCATCATATATCTTTATATTGTTCTGTTGTTTTTTGTCTTTTGTTGGTATTAAGGTGTAGTGGGTTAACAAATCCAGAAAGCGTTTAACCCAGACTATAAGGGCACATTATCACAGAAATTGAAATGTTACCTGTTTTTGTTACCATTGCCACGCTTTTTTTATAGTACTCCCCGACTTTTTATCCCTTGAAGCTCACTCCGACTGTTTATTTAAAATATTCCTCGCTACATTCAAAACATTTTGAGCCCCGAAAACATGACCTTATCAACACTACGGTGTTTAATATGTGATACTCTGACTTTGCTACGATGCAGCTCAGCTTGTTTGAGGAATTTGCTTTGAATCAAGTAATATTATCTCCCTCCACAGTTGGCCAATTTATTTTTTATTTATTAATTCGTTTGAAGAACGGCAAGATGTAGATACTGAACACAAACCCCACATTCCTGCACATATATTATGGTATATTTCTGCATCTACAGACAGGAACTGTAATGCTTCTCATATTTGCCATAACTTGATAAAGATGTTTTAAAGCGGTTACCATCCTTTCTCTCTGCCTCTCTCTCACACACACACACACACACACACACACATACACATAAACACACACCTTAGTGGGACCATTCCTGCTGTGAGCGGGTGTTTCCGAGGGTACAGAAATCAATATTGCACAGCGTGAGTCTGTCTAGCTGGCGGGATGGAAAGAAATGTGTGTGTGTCTGCTCGGTGTGTGGGGTGTGACCCGACTCTGAGGGCTGTATGTCTGCATGTTTGAAAGAACATGCCAGTTTCCTCAGAGGTGTGTTTTTTGGATCTGTGTCGACCATGTTGGCATCCTAATGGAGTTTGAATGATGTGATCCCGCTGCTCAAAATCCATACATTTTTCATCTTTAGCATTCTGGAACGCTACGTCCAGGAACAGATACCAGGAGCAAAGGTTGTCGTGGAAACCATCGGGCCCCATCGCCATGGTGACGGATTAGAGCAGGAGGACTATACCAAGTCGGACCTCATGATTTATGCCATCGACCCGCTGACGAATAGAGCTGTATCTCGACAGGAGCTCTACAAGTAAGAACTTCGCCAACAAATCTATGACAAGTGAAAAATGGCAGCTCTCCAAAAGCTTTTTATCATAAGACGGGACAGGAACCTAAATTACATTGCAATTAAGAAATTCCGAAATTAATTGCCCTCAATTAGTTTTTTGGAGTGCTGCCATTCACACAAGTTTTCAGGTAGATTGCTGAAGTCTGTCTTATACTCTCTGGCAGCAGAAAAGAGGAAGAAAAGTTTTGTCAGTCCTTATTTTTATTAAGTAATGAGGATGTATTTCTTCATCACTTGCACTTAAATAATAGAGTAATGGTGGTTAATGTGCAGTCTTTTCCAAATATGCTTGGTCTTAGCTGCATTATGTGTTTCCCCTCCCAAGGTTTCTTGATGGTAAACTCCTGGACATCAATAAAGAGTTCCAGCCCCTCCTCCCTCCCGGTGGACGGATTCTGGAGATCCGAACCCCTGAAGTGGTGACCAGCGTGAAGAAAGCGGTGCAGACTGTAGGCTACACAGAGGGGGCACTGCTGGCTCTGGCAGTTATTATAATAATCTGCTGTGTCCCCGCCATATTGATTGTCATTATTACCTACAGACAGTGAGTATGAATTATGTGTAGTATTTTTTTCTAAACGGTTTTGGAATAAAAGGAGCTTACCGTCCCTCTGATAGGCTTGTGTTTAAAAGATAAGACTCCACTTTCCTTTTATCAACAAATCCCATGAAAAGACCAAAACAACAGAGGGCCGATCCTCATAATTAACCTGACGGCACGAGATGGTTTCGAACAGAACCATTTGTAAAGGCGCCTCTAGAAACTGTTGAGCAGGCACTTTCAGAAAGTACTCAGCATGTGATTGGACGGACTATCTATCACCGTTTATCACAAGCTAAATTCAGCCGATCAGATCAACTGTAGGGGAGAGCTACCACCAGCAGAGCCAGTTTATAAATCAAACTCCTACTGATGCCAGTCGGGAGGAGAGAAAATCCGGTTTACTGTTGAGAAATCCTTCTTTGCTCTTTCAATGAATTTTACTCTCTAGTTCTGATGTAACTGATGCTATAGCAGCGACACTCTATGAAAGTTAACTTTTTTTTTTAAACAATTACTTTTACCATGTCCGTAGGTGCTGCAATCGAGCAGGAGTTACACAAAGGTTCATGATTTGTTTAACACCTGTGTTAAATGCACTTAGAGGCCAAAGCGACACATGGTTTTCTAGTTTTTAGAAGTTGAAATATCATCAGCTTTTCAGCGCAAGGTGCAGAGTCGCAACGCTTTCCCCATTAATCACATGTGATGGCCAGATGTGCACGCAGCCTGGCTTTACAGGCACACCCCGCTGTTTTGTCTTGGGCACTGTAGGACTGCTATTTGAAGTCACTGTCATTGTTCAAGTCATTGAACCACATCTGAAAACCTTTTCAGGAAAAACTACATGTTTTTAAAGATTTACGTCCCCAAGAGAAACAAATGAGCTTGCAGCTTATTGCCACTGACAGGATAGGGAGTTCTGAAAGTACTGAGAGACAGATAAATGTGTCAATCAGTCGCCCATCATTGCACAATGAATTATTGTGTAAAAAAATCATAGTCAGCCATTAAATCTGTTGCATTCTAACATAACAGTTGAGCGATAATTCCTATATTTGAAGCTTATAATGTTCTTTCTTAAGTCCTTTTGGTGTCATTTCTGGTTTACACATTCTAGCCACTAATATGCAAACATCTACTCCAACATCAATTTGGTGCTGCTAAATACCAATATGTGAATTTAAGTTGTGAAAGGCGTTCAGGCTGACAAAGATAACAAGCCATTTAGAAAATGTCTGAATTACTTTTAAGAGACTGCAGACTGACAGAAAAATAGACAAAGCTGGCAGGCGCTCCCGCAGGACGTCCTTTTGCACTATTTATCATTTTATCACCTGGGCCAGTCACGTCCCCAGATGATTCAGCATGGCAGCCTGTCCCACAGTGCCAATTCTAATAGTTTGTTTAGCTAACCACCGTGAAAGGCTATTAATTTCCTCCGTCTCCGAAACACACAAACGAACGCACACACACTTAAACTGGATCAGTGCATTCTGGAGGGAGCTACTCATCATGAGACAAATAACAAGAGTGAGGAGAGGAGCGGAGCCTTGAAGAAAG